>JAVHLV010000521.1:0-33030 GCA_036785495.1 Colletotrichum neosansevieriae
TTATCTTAAAAGTGACTAAAAAGTGACTAATCCACTTAATAATTAGAATAAAAGGCTATATATTACTAATATAAATCTAGGAAAATTATATAGTATATATAACTACTATTAGTATTTAATAAAATATCTTTTATAATTTTAGCTATGTCTTCTATATAGTGACTAAAGCTTTGACTAATTTGAATAATTTTTTGACTAAACCTGACTAATTCCCAACCCTGTTTAGTGCAGACTGACAGACGTTAGAGTTCAGTCTAAGTGAGGAGTAGACGACGGCGTAGCTGGATAGAGACCTCTAGCAGCTCCTGGTTAGACGGAGATGAACACGGTTTGGGGAAGAAGATGGCCAAGCCTGCACGCGCAGCCTGTTAGTACTGCCCCTTGCAGCAAGACGTACTTCAGTAGGCCCTACGGAATACACCCCCACGCTCCCCTGTTCGTGTGGCTTGACTGCGATCATGCTAAGCCCGGCATACTGTAGTGGTATGCCTGTCACCCGGGCGCACAAGCCCTCGCGTTAGGTTGCCATTGGATAAATGGTCGCTGTCTTGGCCCGTTGTTTATTGTGGGCTAGGTATTTCGAGACGCAACTCCCGGGCAAAACGTGCATGTCCTGAGTAAATTGAAGGCTCTCTTCTCTTGTTTGCTCCCCGACGGTGAGCATGGTTCAACTGGACTGACTACCTTACACCGTTGCTTTCATCCAAAGGCCACCGCCACTGTCATGAACGTGCATGGATATGAGTATCCGCTTTACGCCTAACGACAGGTAGCTCTTCTAGCCAGAACTGGAGATATCAATAATGAGAGGAGCAGTAACGTAGCAGGCTCTCTTTTGACCAGTATTAAAGAGCGGATCTCCTCACTCCCACAAGACTGCATCATCATCATCGACTTCGAGATCTTCAGCAATCCACTTGCCAATATCCTTTTTTGTTCACTACCCCCCCAGACATCAACAGGGTTGATTAACAGCTTGAGCGGGACTCTCTTGTCTGCTTCACTTCCTTATCACGAGCGATTCGTTTCTTCTTTCCTGCTTCCACCACATTCCTCCAAAATGGTTCCTCCTCGCTCTGGATCTGCTATGGGCATGCGCAGCCGCGGCCCTGTAGAGCTGAACGTTGGCCTCGCCAAATCTTACGAGATCCGCGGCCCCAAGTCCCCCATGCCACGATCTCCCCTCAGGGACACCACCGTCGAAGATCGCAATAGCCGTGCTTCGTACGAAGATCGTCTCGACGGCGCCATCCACGTTCTCCGCACTGAGGCCAACGCTCTTCAGGCCCTCACGCAACTCTACTCGTCCGAGCGCGTCTGCCGCGATGGCTTCTTCCGCTCCGTCGAAGCCCTCACCCGCCACCGTGATCACCGTGGCAAGGTCGTCTTCATCGGTGTTGGCAAATCCGGCTGGATCGCGAAGAAGCTCACCGCCACCTTCAGCAGCCTGGGCATTCCGGCCGTCTTCCTCCACCCCACCGAGGCTCTGCACGGCGACCTCGGCATCGTCGGTGACCACGACACCCTCATCATGATCACCTTCTCCGGCAAGACTCCCGAGCTCATGCTGCTCCTCCCGCACCTCAACAAGAACTGCCCTCTCGTCCTCCTCACATCGCCTACTCGCATGGAGACCTGCGAGATCGCCAAGGCACGCCCGGACCTCATTCTCCTGCCTGCCCCCATCCCCGAGTCGGAGAAGGACACCTTTGGCGTCTCTGCTCCCACCACCTCAACCACCATGGCCATCGCCGTCGGCGACGCCCTGGCATATGTTGCCTCCAAGGAAATGTACCCCTCGGTGTCTTCCGTATTCGCCAAGAACCACCCTGGCGGCGCCATTGGCCAGGCCTTCAAGACGAAATGAGATGAGCGACTCGAATTTTGGGATTTTTTGCGACTTCTTTCTTGACGGGGCGGGGGCGTTCTCGGGTCAAAGGGTTCAATTCTTCAATCGCAGCGGACAGCGTACAGGGCTCTCATGATGTCCACATTCTTGTATATATACGTTACAACTTTGGACGGTGTTTATTACTTCAGTTTGCATGGACTGCCATATCTTCATGGGACTTTTCTTCAGATGTTTCGATACCACAAAAGTTCGATGATTCACACAAGTTTTTCTACTTAAACGACTGCGATTTCCATCCTGCTCATGGTCGTGATGTTTTCATGCTACTGTAGTGTGCTGTGTCATAAGCTAATCAGTTGTTTGCTTTTACTTTTAATCGAGGAGAATCGCGGTTAGTGAGTGTTATTGCCCACGATATGTCGTCGACCAAAATCTTGGCACAAGTATCGGAATGTAATTTATTTGAGTTCGCACATGGCCCAGCTTCTCCTCAGTCGACTACCGAGATGCGAATAATCACCTTGGCAAACCTTCAGGTAAACATTGCACATATCATACACAGTAATGTCTCATCAACTATTCTGCTACTAATGTCTCGGTCCTCTCATTCATAACGTCTGAGGTCTCAGCCTCACGTCGTTTTCTAGAACATGCCGCAATCCTGTGCCGACAAGTCGTGGTGAAGCACGATGACGTGCCGTGATACCGACAGGACTGCTTCCAAAACCCAGAAATCCAAAACGATAATCTTCTTTTGCGGAGCCTGCCACAGATTGTCACTTGCTTCTTTGCAAGAGATCTCGTCGACAACCCACCAGCGTCTCACAAGATCTCCATGAGTCTGTTTTGGCTTGCCTGCAGAATCAAAAGAGGGCCCCCCACCCCACCCCGGCTCCCATGTCCTCACTGCAATCTCTCTCCAACAGCTCCCCAAACACGGCATCTGGGATGCTGTTTGCTTGTTCTGCCTTCCCTATCAGCACCAAAAGAGGAATTGGATGGTACTTTGAAAGCTGGTACCAAGCCTGCCACCCTCACCCCTGGCATGAGGATCGCCCGTGCAGAACCAGGGAAATTTTTAGGGGGCGCGGACCATCGACCCACAGGGGCTTCCCAGCGCTTCTTCTCGAAAGCTGTTCGAACTTCACATCAACGGGACCCACGGCATATCAGATCACAGTCCTTAAAACAGAGCTTTACAACAGCACCTGTCACGGCACGTGGGGTTCGACGCGTAGTCCCAAGGACGAGGTTTGCTGCGGTCGACCGGTGGTGGAGCCGCAACATTTAGCTGATTCAGGGGCTCTCAGAGAGATGAATCATGCCCGGGGCACCGCTGTGGTGGCGCCGATCCGCGAGCAGGAGACCCCCCCGTTCATCCTCGGAGCCGGGGTCCCCAAGGAGGATGCTCATCAGCCACCCCGAGCTGGCGGCTACATTGACGACATTTGACGTACCCCCTTGTGGTTTTGGGGAGCTGCGTATTAGCCGCTATCATTGTGTCTCCAAGACTTGCATTGCACAAGAAACGAGCCGAAATGGGCGCTTCTCGCCCCCCCTTGGACACCTGCCGGCTCCTCCTCATAGGGCCAGACCGGGCCTTGGGCGGGCATCCGTCCCTAGCGCCTGCCAGTTATCACTCATTGAGGCCCATCGTCGACTGAGCTTCCCTCCTCTTTTCCCCAGGAGCCAACAATAATCATGTCGCTGCAAGTGCCTGACCCGGACAGGCTACAACTCTTCCCACCAAACCAGGGAGGCAAGCAGACCAGATTTGCTCCTTTACCACCTAGACCGCCTCCAGCGCGGCACTCTTTTATCAATGCTCGAAGCTCGTGGATGAGGAGGAGCCAACGCTTTCCTCTCGAGGACCGTTACTCACGTCTACCACGCCTAAGCCGACTGTCATACTTCCCCGTCGCCAACGAGTACATCGATGGAGTCTTCAACGAGAAGACGAACCTGCCTCCGCGGTGGTCGTTCTACGTCCCCGACTTCGACTTCGACGTGAAGGACTTTGAGAAATATGAGAATCAGATTCAGGACAACAACAACGAGGACCATGACATACCCACGGCTTTGAAAGGATTTCGTGTCGACTTCTATCCTGGAGATCCAAGCGACCCGAAATGCTGGTCGGTCGGCTACAGGATACTCGTCATCGGCATGTTCGCCTTCACGACTCTGGCTACTGGTATCTACTCGACAGCCTACTCTAGTGGCATCAACCAAATGGTCCCGGAACTCGGCATCACCAACCAGTCACTGCCATTGCTTGGTATCTCGCTTTACCTCGTTGGCCTTGCCTTGGGTGCTCTCATCATGGCGCCGCTGAGTGAGACCTTCGGGCGAAGACCGATGTACATAGGAGGCCTCAGTGTCTTCCTGGCTCTCATTCCTCTCGCCGCTCTTGCAACGAACTTCACCATGATCATCGTCGCGCGCTTCTTAGGGTAAGCCCGGGACTTTCAACATGATTCCACTTCACTGTGCTAACATCCAGTCTGCACAGAGCCGTCGCTGGAAGTGTCATGCTTTCCAATGTAGCCGGATCAATTATCGACATCACCGACCCAAAATACCTGCCTCTGGCGATATCTGTTTACTCATTCGGACCTCTCAATGGCCCGGTGCTTGGACCACTCATCGTGAGTAACCACGAGGACGACAACGCGCAGGATATGTGACTGACATCATATGACAGGGCGGTTTTCTGGTCGAAGCATGGGGCTGGAGATCCCTGAACTGGATGTCGCTAATTTCAACGGCGGTGGGGGCCTTTTTCATCATGACAGTCCCTGAAACGTACCGTCCAACGCTTTTGAGAAAGATGGCGGCTCAGAAGAGGAAAGAGGAAGACGATCTTCGCTATTGGTCCGACTTCGACGACACCGTCCCGCTCTTCCGCAGAATCCGCACCGCCGTCTCTCGACCTTTCATTTTGTCCTTCACCGAACCTGTACTACTATTCTGGAATGTCTACATCTCCGTCATCTATGCCATCGTTCAACTGGCATATGTTGCGTTTCCCATCATCTTCCAAGACGAACGCGGCTGGTCTACGTCGATATCGGGTCTCGCTTTCCTCGGCGTATTCGTGGGCATCGCGCTGGTTCTCGCGACTGAGCCCCTGCTCCGTAAGCTCGTTCAGCGTCAGCCCAAGAACCCCGACACGGGCAAGCCAGAGCCCGAGGCTACTGTTCTTCTCATCTGCATTGGCGCAGTCCTTGAACCCGTGGGCCAACTCATGTTCGCCCTGACATCCCTTCCTGTGGAGATTCCTTTTTACTGGAGCATTCTGTCTGGCGTTCCCTTTGGATATGGCTTCGGCCTTGTTTTCATTTACGGCACTGGCTACATCTCCAACGTCTTTGGCATGTACGCTACTTCGGCCTCTGCCGGAAACCTCGTTTTCAGATCAATTTTGGGCGCCGTCTTGGTCATCGTGGGCAAGAGCATGTACCACGCCCTCACCCCGCGTATTGCGGGCATCACGATCGGCGTCGCCGAAGTCGTGCTCATGCCCATCCCTTTCATATTTCTTAAATGGGGCAAAAGCATTCGGCAAAAGAGTAAACTTATTCGGACTTTAGAGGAGCAGGCGAAAAAGGTTGGGAAGTGAATCATTTGTACTGCATTGGAAACCGGCGAGATACCCCTTTTCCTTCATGTCTATACTTTTTGTGTGTGCCAGTCACATTTTCCTACGTTCCAAAATTGTTTATATGTAATTAAAAACAAAAATGCACAATCCATCATCATAGACTCATGTCTTGCTATTACCATATCATATATGTTTGAAACGCAAAACTTTCAGTTGCCGTGTTGGCAGTGTCGAATGAGGATGTATAATTGCAGCCTTTTATTGAATACATGCAATCATTCGTTATTGGCATTGACAAGCTAAGGCTGTATTAATCAGCCCCTCAACGCTTGTCGCTATGTAGGAGACGGTAGGGCCGAGCACAGCAGGGGTTGAGGAAAGCGTTCATGCAGGGTGAAAATACGGACAAGACCCAAACGCAATCCACCGTCACAATTGTTGGTAAAGCAATGGTTCAACAGAAACTATCTATGGCGCAATATATCTTTTGAAAACTCTACTTGATATCTGCGATTAAAAGGCACCCCGCAATGCACTCCAAAACCGTTGAATTTGGGCCAGAAAAAGAATAGCTGAAGATGCTGTACGTATATCACCGAATTGCTGTAGGATATTCGTAAAAGACGCACCAAATCATTTATCATTTCCGAGCCCTTAGCTCTTTGGATAACACGAAGAAGACTTTAGACACAAAAGCAGCTCAGCTCATCTCACAGCTCAGAAAAAAGGTATCGTGTCCGACGTCACAGGAATGATGGTAAGGAAGGTATCAAGTGAAAGATAACAATGCTTCTGAGGAAACCAAGCACGAGTTTCCAAGCAAGTACCTAAGGAGCAGGATCTGCTATCGATTATATTGGCTAGGAGAAAGACAGATCCTGGCTGTAACTAACGTAATCAACCGCGACCCTTGTCAAAACAAGCACCATGAACCATCATCGCCAGCCCTAATGTCCCGCAACGATCTCCACCACGCTTGGTTTTCCACGATTCTGCCAACTTCAGCATCTAATTTCCAGATAGCTCATCAGCGCCGATGGTTTAGTGGTAAAATTCTCCGTTGCCATCAAGCAGCGTCGGGGAGCCGGGGGTTCGATTCCCCCTCGGCGCATATCTTTTTTGTCCCTGGACACACTGGGAGACGAAACAATTCTTCCGAAATTTTCACCGCTATGGAGAGTAATAAAATGAATAGCAGCTCGCGAATTCGAGGCAGAAGACTTGTTTGAGCTATTCACAACTCGTTTAAAATATTTTACTGTCAAGAAGACACTCAGCTTGTAATGATCGTTTAGTGGAAAAGAAGCCTTAGCGATATGTTCGGCCTGAGATTTATAAGCCACGCTTGCATAAGGAACAGCAGCACCTCGAAAATAATCAAAAGATCTGAGAGAGCAGCGCTATTGCTTTTCCAAAGGTGGCATTGGAGTTCACGTCGAAATTAGAAGCATACTAGAAGTTATCAAATACATAACTTCAGTTGGATGAGGGCTAAAAGTTACGGACAGGTCCCGATCGGTTACGTGCCCATTTCAAATCACGAAAAGAACTAAAAAGTACCGCTGAGGCTTCTTGAACCATGGACGAGACTAATGCTCGAATACTTCAGGGAATGCCTGACAGACCTGTCGTGAACATCGTGATGCAATGGCTCTAGGTAAATGTTGTAGATGAGGGTTATATCTATAATCTACCTTGACGAGCTGCTGGAGCAATCAGGGCAATCCCCCAGCGAGAAATGTCTCTGCGAACTATGTGGATGTTTTTGGTACAATATGGCCGATGCTCGTTGATCAGGAACGTTTTGCCTTTGAACGGCTTCTGTCGCTCGTTACATTGTTTTTCAATACATGACTCCTCTTGGCGCGAACCTGATGCCTTCCTCGCATGAGAACCGGATGCTACTGCCTTCCCTGCGTTGACTTGTTCGTTTTCATTGTAGCCAAAAGAGGAGGGTCTGGACGCTTTCAGCGGCCACAGGGGTATGGGTTGTTTGCAAATTTGTTTGTCAGGAGATTCCCCGTGGGACTTCCAGGATTTGGGTTCACTCAGCGGACTGGATAGCGATGGTCATATACGATCGCATATCGAAAATGTGTTGTGTGAGCACGTGTAAGACGCAGACAACCAGGCTTTTTGACCAAGTTCATGACGCAATATAAACATCAGATATGCTTCCAACTAATGGAGATCTAAGTTCATTATACAGGCTGACAAGGGAATTTGCTGGTTTAGTAAACGCCAGGAAGAATCCTCCATCTCACAGTCTTCTTGTACTTCTCCCAATCCTCGCCATACTTGAGCGAACAAGCCACGTCGTCACGTCCCTCACGGTGGATGAGCAAGATGGCGAAATACAACACGTAGAAATACGTGAAAATCATGCCCCATCCACGAGCGGCACCTTGAACAACCTGAGTTCCGTCGAGCATCGTGACGGCACCGGAAACGGCACTGCCGGCGGGCAGAATCATGTAGCCGGCGATGGCCGTGGGCGCGCTGAACGGCGACGCCTGGAGCCAGTCGCCAAAGTAGTTGATGTGGCGCGACATGCCCCACCAGCCCCCGGTCAGGAGCTTCGTGCCGCGCTTGGTCTGGATGAAGGGCATGCCCTTGACGCTGGGGTGGTCCGGCTGCGTGCGGAAGCGCTTCTTCTGGGTGTTGGAGGAGCGGAAGACGTACAGGCCGGTGGCGAAGACGGCGGCGACCGACGCGATGCCGGCCCAGCCTAGGTGCACCGGGTAGACGGAGAGATAGCGGGTCTGGGTCGAGTAGAGGAAGGGGACCCAGGCGACGTCGCCAAAGGACAGCATGAAGCCCATGCCGTCGGTGATGATGTCCATCATGGTGAGTACGCCGGCCTCGTAGTATTGGCCCTCGAGAACGTAGTATGATTGGACCGCAGTCGTGAAGATGATGCTGTCGGACAGGTATCCGTAGTTGCGGTACTGCTTGGCGCAAAAGGCAAGGTCCAGGATGATCCACCCGGTCAGGCCGGGGCGGAACTCGAACCAGGTCTTGATGTCGATCTCGCCGAACAAGGGCAGCGTGACGCGGGGGTTCAGCTCACGGCCGATGTAGAAGTCGTAGATGAGGCTGCCGGTGTTGC
Organism: Colletotrichum neosansevieriae; assembly: GCA_036785495.1. Taxonomy (NCBI): domain Eukaryota; kingdom Fungi; phylum Ascomycota; class Sordariomycetes; order Glomerellales; family Glomerellaceae; genus Colletotrichum; species Colletotrichum neosansevieriae. Next base: position 8,566 of record JAVHLV010000521.1, read on the forward strand.
CGCCGACGGCGAGTTCGCGGTTCTCGGCGTTGCCGGGCTTCACGCTGAAGCTGCAGATGTAGCAGTAGACGGACAGCAGGTAGCCAATGATGATGTTGGCGGTCAGGAGTTGGAGATAGTTGTCAGAGATCCAAGTCCAGACAACGAAGTCCGCGCCCTGGTAGTAGGTCCCGACGGCCAAAGCGGCCAGTTGGAGAACCGTTGCGCTGAAAGCTGGAACTCTGGAGTCAGAGGCTATCTTTATCACATGGCATTACACGAGAGAACATACCATTAAAGCGGTACTTGAGAGGGCGGCCAGATTCTCTCAACTTGGTGCCGAGGACTTCCTGGGCCGGGAGGACACGGTGAAGAACCAAGCTCAGGAAATAGTAGGCAAGCGTCCACCCGAAGACCTCCCAGCTGCAAAATCCCCAGAGGCCATCAGCAGGCCACGGGATCTCGGCCTTCAACTTCTCCAACGTGAGAGTACGAGGGCTGAGGGTGGAAGGTGCAGGGCAACCGGTCTTGTCATTGCAGACGAAGAAGAAGGTCCAAAGGAGGACGGGCAGTCCAAACACGATGCCAAAAGCACCTGGCCTGAGAGAATACAAGTCAGTAGTGAGAAGGTGTCGGTGGGCAATCTGAAGCGACTTACGGGCCTCCGAACTCATAGGCGTGCTTTTTGACAGCCATGATTGTTTTGACAGTGATCCTGCGTAAGAACAAATGGCCTCACTGACACTGTCCGGGTCAAAGACGACGTTTAAACGAACCAGCGTCTGCTAGTTCGTGACGCGGAAGGTTGCCCCTTAATCCGTTGGGGGCGCAGATTTTGCGGGTTGGGCTCCTGCATCAGCCAATTTCCCGTTGCTGGGGCGCTAAACCACAGGCGAGTGGTCCACGGCGCCCGGCGGTCGCGGTGCCCCGGTCTCGGCCCCACTCTTCCGTCGTATTCGGGTTCATACCGCCTCTCAGTCGATGCGGAAGACGGTGATCCGATGAGCTACCTGTTCTTGGTTCCGGGAAACGGTTACCAGAGCTATTGGTAACCCACGAAATGTTAACCGAGCTGAAAATCTATGCTGCGATTCTGATCTTTTCATCAGACTGTATCACTGTCGTTTGCTCGCAAGACTGAATGCATCATCATCCGAAGAGCTTAATCTCAAGTCTTCTCATTACTCATCAGAGTCTTCGACTACTGTACATTGTTTTTATTCCATCGTCGCCTTGCCGCCTCGGCACGAACGCCTTCAGCATCATTCGCTTAGTAAACCTTCTTCTCGTCGTGATGAGAGCACATCTTGCCGTGGCTGGACGTCTCAGCCATGAGCTTCCAGCGGCGGAACTGCTGGAGGACACCGGAACGGCCGCGGAGGAACGGGGAAGTGTCGGCACGGGGAGGAACGCCGTCGAGAGAAAGCGCAAGCGTCGCAAGAGCGCGACCGGCTGCTTTAGTGTTGACCGTAATCGCATCCCAGTTGATGTTTTCCAGGGTGTCGCAAGCCAAGTGGTAGCACGGGTCATTCTCACCCTCCCCGGTAAATATGGAGGCGGTCGGAATTCCCAAAGCGATGAAGCCAGCATAGTCCGACCGATCATCGAACTCGGACCAGGTGACGTTCTTGCCGTTGGCTTCCAGGTAGTCCGCGAGAAGCTGAGGACCAATGCCGCTGTTGTTGTAGCTGGAGAGCTCGTAGATGGGGTTGGGAGAACCGATCATATCGTAGTTGAAATAGTACTTGATCTTGTCCGCCTCCTCGGAGCTCAGGTTCTCGGTGTAGTAGTACGAGCCCACCAAGCCGGCTTCTTCAGCGGGCCACCATGCAAAGCGGATCTTGTGGGGGAACCCGCTGTACTTCTTGACGGATCCCATCAGCTGAAGCAGTCCAGCGGTACCGCTTCCGTCATCGTTGACTCCAGGGCCCTCGAGAACACTATCAAGGTGGGCGCCGAGCATGATGACCTTGTTCGGGTCGCCTTCCTTGGTTTCAGAGATGACGTTCCAAGTCTCGCGTTCCTCGAAAGTGGAGTCGACGATTAGCGTAACGGTGACCTCCTCGCCAGCGGCGAGCGCGGCCGACCACGCCTCGCCAGTCTCCTCAGTGACGATACCCACGGGGACGAGAAGACCAACGTTCTCAGCACCAAGAGTGGGCTTGACAATGTCATCACCCGGGACATTGTTGTACAGGATGACTCCTAGAGCGCCCGCAGCCTTTGCGTTCTTGATCTTGTCAGAGATGGCGCAGACACCGCGCTTGATGAGCGCGAGCTTGCCGGTGGCGTCGATGCCCTCAAACGCCTCGGGAAGGCAGCCGGAGCCATTCTCATCGTCAACAGGGGTGTCAATGAGAGCAGCTGTGATGCCACCAGGCAGCGGGGTGGCGGTGTTGTACTCGGCGCTGATGACGATGACGTCCGCTCCGTCGGGGCCCGTCACAGAGATGGTGTTGGTCTGCTCAAAGGTATGGTTGAAGGGTTGCAGCCAGGTATCCATCTCCTTGGCAAAGCGAGTCTGCGCACGCTCTAGGACAAAGTCGACCGAGGCCTTGTATCCCGGAGTACCAAACGCGCGGGTGCCGCCATTGTCGTGACCGATCTTGTTCAAGTTCCAAAGAACGCGCTCGAGTCTACATAATTCATCCAGTCAGCTGGCTGCAACTCGTTTAAGAATGCCTAACGACACTACTTACTCCTCTGTCTTGACGTCAGCCTCAAGCTTATCAGCGGTGAGAGGGTCGTTGGCCAGGCAGGTGGTAGCCAGAGCCAGGACGGCGACGGAGAGGTGAGCAGTCTTCATGATGAGCAGACTCTTGATGAACTCAGAGACCGAAACAAAGGACGCGAGGGGAGCTGGGTCGGTTGAGCTGAAGATGACGGCGCGAGCTCCTGTATTTTAATACGGGTTGCCCGCGCAGAGCCATCCTGCATGCAGGCTTCCTTTTCCCACTCCTCGAATCCCGGCGTATTTTTACTTTGCATGCGACGCTGCGCGGCTCCAGACGGCAGCTCATCCCCAAGATTGAGATGAAGCTGATCTTGGCAGATGCAGAAGTTCCCAAGCCCCTGGTCGAGCACACATGGACTGAATGCGGGGAAGACGCAAGAAATCGCGAATCAGACGCCTCAATCACTGATAAGCATCTGCCCAGAAGGTCCGTCGCAATGGGGCAGGTCGAGCCCCCATCCTGCCACCAACGCTGCTCAATTTCCGCATCAAGTTGCGAAAGGCGTGAGGGGAAAGCAGGAACAGAGCGTTCCACAATGTAACCTCATAAGGGCAGGTGCAAAGACACTTCATTTCGCGGGGCGACGTGTTTGGACCAACTGCAGAGCGGCAATGCAATCGAGACCGCAATGACCTGCCAATCCTGCTCGTCTGCCGGGCCAGGGTGTTTAGACAACATTGGTCTCAGTCAGTGTTCTCAAGCAATCCCTAGGTCGCACAAATTCTTTCCTTCGTCTTACGTGCGGGTAACGCGAAATCCATCTCAACTTGCAACCCACCTTCTTTCTTCTGTGCCTCGTGTCTTGGCATCTGCAAAAGCATGCTGCCAAGATTATACCGTCCGGTTAATTCGGAAACCCGACGGTGTCCCTTCGATTTCACACCCAGACCGCTGTGCCGAAGAAGAAGACCTTCTATGGTTGGTGTCTTGACGAGTGTGTTAACCAATACTCAGATGAATGAATGATGGTAGTCAGCTAATTAAACGAAATCGAATAGCTCAACGAGATGATGCTTCCGGAATGGATAGCTGAGGATATCCAGTCACTCGAGCAGCATGTAACTATAACTCGGCGTGATTGCCTGGAGGATGTTGTAGTGTTCTGTTGCTCAATCTTCTAATGGGTTGAGCTAACTTGAACGAAAGTCTCATTCGAAATCTTGGAGGAATGAAGTGAAGCGAGAGCAAGTTGCATTTCCGGAGCCGACCGCGGCAAGTTGATAAAAGAATGGGGACCGATCGGACCCAGAGGGTGACGTCGTGTCGGCGTCGGGGCCACAAGCTCAAATCGCGGCGCGGGAGCTCCCGCCTCACGAGGTGTCGTCGCAGAGCGAGTCGGGACGAACGGCACCAAAAAGCTTATCATTCCCAGGGATTTCTCTGAGTGAGACTGAGCCAGCCTAATTGTCGTCAAATACGCCGGACTTTCTCCCAGACTCAATTGGAATCAGGGCCCGGCTGGTTGGCTTGGCTAGCGCGCGCGAGTCCCGAGTCGTCCGGCGGCAGCTCCGTCACGACGGGACACATACGTCATAGCGTGCTCAGGGCCCACAACCAAGTCCCGACATGACCGGAGGTGCCCTTGCCAAGGCATGTCGTCTCTTTTCATGTCGAGACCTTTTAAGACGTCGCAACCGGCCGCATTTTTCGTGTCATTTGCCGCGCGTGTTCAATTTTCCAGTCCGAAAAATACAGTCAACATGGCCGAATCAAAATCAAAACAGTCAGAAGTCCCGACCTTTACACCAACTGACTATGTCAAGTTCTTCGGGGCTGGCGCTCTCGCAGCGACCCTCACCCACGGCGCCTCAACACCAATCGACGTCGTCAAGACGCGGATCCAAGTCGACGACGCCATGAAGGGCCTCAACATGATCAGCGCCGGCCGCACCATCGTCGCCAAAGAGGGCGCCTCGGCGCTGCTCACCGGCTTCGGCCCCACGGCGGTGGGCTACCTCGTCCAGGGCGGCGGCAAGTTCGCCGGCTACGAGTTCTTCAAGAAGCGGTTCATCACCCTCGCCGGCGGGCCGGACAAGGCCACCGACAAGCGCACGGCCATCTACCTCGGCGCCAGCGCCACGGCCGAGTTCTTCGCGGACATACTCCTGTGCCCCCTCGAGGCGACGCGGATCCGCCTGGTCTCGCAGCGGGGCTTCGCCGACGGCCTGACGTCCGGGTTCATGCGCCTCGCCCGCGAGGAGGGCTTCAGGGGGTTCTACTCGGGATTCGTGCCGTTGCTGTTCAAGCAGGTCCCGTACGCCGTCGGCCAGTTCTCGGTCCACGAGGCGGCGGTCGAGGTCATCTATCGCGCGATGGGCCCCGAGAGGAAGGCCAAGATGACGCAGCTGCAGTCGACGGGCGTGGAGCTGGCGTCGGGCGTCGTCGCCGGCGTCGCCGCGGCTGTGCTCTCGCACCCTGCGGACACGCTTCTGTCGGCCATCAACAAGGGCGCGGGAGACCCGAAGCAGGGCGCCACGAGCAGGATGTTCCAGCTGGCGCGCGAGTTTGGGCCGAAGAGACTGCTGTTGACGGGACTGGGACCCCGTATCGTCATGACTTGCGGTCTGGTCGCTGGGCAGTTTGTCATTTATGCGCAGTGCAAGACGTTGGTCGGGGCGCCGGCGGGCATCGAGATTCACAAGGAGGAGTCACTGTGAGCAGGAGGCAGAGGTTGTGGGATAGAGGATAGAGGATAGAGGGGGTCATCGGTTTGGTAGGCGTTTGGCACATTGGGTTCGGCGGGTACCTTAGCGAGCGAGCTTGTCTACAATTGAAAATTCTGTTAAACCAACCAAATTTGAAACGCATGTTGCCTGATGTGATGGTATCATGTGATGGTATCTTGCAATAATATCTCTCTGTCAACCCCGACCATCTCTGCGTCCCGGTCGAGCTTTGGCTTTGCATCCATTCCATGAGTGTCAGCTCACACCCACTTGTTCGCTGTAACGCAAAGTAACGCTGCCACGGAGGAAGTAATACGGGCACGCGCAGAAAGATCGATTCGTGTGCCTCGAACCCTCCAGGTCTGAAGAATGGCCGACGTTTCTCCTGGGGGGGGGGGTGACGAGCACTCGCGTCCCGGACGTTTGAGAGAGGCTGAATTACACAGAGCCGTTTGGTTCCTCTTCTCAAGTGGCACTGCTTTTAATCAAAAGCAAAGGATAACACGGTACACAAGTTCGATGTTGCCTGTTAGATTGCACTTCCCGACAATTCAGGATGAGCAACCGCTGCCGAGACATGGTAACCATAGGATTCCTCGCAGGAAGGAAGTAAGCTCCCTAGAAGGCAGCAATTGCCGTCCCGATCGAGCTGGGCCTGAAGCACGGGAATGACCTAACCAAGCTCTCCGTCGAGACTTCCCCTCCGCTTCCGATGAGTGCTGGTTCGCCATTGACTATATTCCAAGCACCTTGAGGGAAGGTACAAAGAACAGAGGTCTCAGTTTGAAAGGACCGGTGTTAGGTGCCTCCTTCCAGTCCTGAAGAGGTCGCCGACGCGCACCGCAGAAAGAAGTAATTACACCTTCTTTCAGAATAGGTACTTTGCAGTTGCTGCACCAAAACGACCTATTCTTCGGAAGCCTAATTCATATCAAAATAAAAGCGGTCGTCCTTCAGCATCGTCTGCCCATTTCTTAGGAACGTCCCAGTCATCACCAACCCCGGACCCCAATAACCCCTCAGACTCATACAAAACACCCTCTCTAAACCGTCAAAAACCCTCACCAGAAAAATGACCATCCCTCACGTGCTCTTCCTTCTCTTCGCCGCGGCCCTCGTAGCAGCCGAGTCATTCACCCTCACGGCCTACGTGCCCGCCGTCCGCGCGATCCACGGCAAACACATCAACGCAAGCGGCCGCCGTTTCCTCATCGGCCTCGACACCCCGTCTTCCTACTGTCCGGAGCTTCCGCGGATGGAATGTCCCCCGGGCACGTCCACCACCGTCGGCGAAGACCTCACCTACTTGAGCGTACGTCCCCCATTTCCTCGCCCCCCCCCCCGGTCCCCTTGTCCCATGCCTGAGACTTTTCCATCCTGCTCTCGGTCTCGCATAACCTACTGACACAGCATCGGAATTCTCCAGGTGATGACACCAGGCGGCCAAGCAGTCTACGTCGCTCCGGACGGTATCGTTTCCTACACCGCCGCGCACTCCTCTTACATGCCCCCCGGCTCCACCCTGAGGGGTTTCTACGAGAAGATGGTGATGTCGTCGTGTTCGGCCGAGCAGACGAAACTGCTTGACTTCTGCTCGCTTGATGGAGCGGTCAAGGGCATCTATGCGTGTCCGAACCCGGATATTGCCGAGACGTGGCTGCTGGTTGCGGCTGGTCGGGAGTCGAGGGCTTCCAAGGGTGATTGCGTGTTGTTGGAGGGGTTGGAGTTGAGCAAGAGTCCGGTCGAGTTCGGAGCTTGGCAATACTGAGAGGTATTTGAAGCAAAACGAGTTGCGCAGGATTGGCTTCCGCGTTTAATGTGTCTAATGTGTCGGCTATGGCGGCGTGCTCTTGTTCCTGCTGGTCATTTGCCGGCAGCGAACTGCAGGATAACGCATCCCAGGCTTTCTGTGCGGTTCTGGTCAAATCACTCCCTTATCAGGTTGGCATGATCAAGCGGGACATAGTTTACAATTTGGTGTTATCAACGACCCTAATCACAATAAAATACATTCGACCCGTGTGACACATCAGTCAAGTACAAGCTCGACGTCGAAATTCTTGGACCGGAGCTCATACGCTGGCAGCGTCGCCGGTCCACAGGAGCCGGTGCCCAAGCCGTGGTGCATCCAGTCCAGTCTGACGACGGTGTCTTCTCTCTTGCGCTTGTGCAGCTCATACGGATGCTGGCACTCATCCAAGTCTTTGGTAGTGTAGTGCATCGCCGAGAACGAAGCACCGTCCAAGTCACCGAACCGGGCGCGGACGAGCCTCTCGAGCGGCTTGCTTTGATCCACGACGCCGTTCTCATCCGGCAGACGTCCGCGGAACTCGACCCAGCGGACGTCAGTCCTGTTACCGCCATCTTGAGGGAACTCATAATCGACGAAGAGATCGTCGACGGTCTGCTCCCAGTTCCCAAAGGCCTGCGCCCTCTTCTTGTCAGAGTAGCTCTCCCCCGGTCCACGACCGAACCAGGCCACCTTCTCGACGCTTTTGATGCCGCCCGTAAGACCAATTCGGGCAAAGGTGTCGGGCAGCAGAGGGCCGTTGGGCTTGCCCTTGATCTTGATGTAGACCGCTTCGCCGTGGAAGGTGAACGTGGTCCAGGTGTCGACGGCCCAGGCGAGAACTGGCGGGGCGATGCGGGAGTGGACGTTGACGACGAGGCCGTGCTTCTCCTTGCGCCATTCAACGCGCTTGACGGAGTGGCGGGTCTGGTGAAGCCGGCGGTCCTGCCAGTTTTGTCCGAAGCGGCCACCGCGGTCGTTGTCAGTGAGGGCGCGGTAAAAGTCCATGATGAATGGTTCGGTCAAAAGCTCGAGGTGTGGGCGTGACGCCTTCTTCCAGCTGCTCAGGGTGCCGAGATTCAAGTCCAGACCCCAGGTCGATTGCCCGGTAGACGAAGTGATGGAGAGGGTCGACGGGTCGATTTGCTGGATCGTCGGGACGGGGTCGACAAACGGTTGTAACAGAGTGCCGAGGATGCGGGCCATGGAGGGAGGCTTGGATAGAGGGAGCTGACCAAAGGCGACACGGTGGCCGGCCTTGCCCCAGTTGGTGTCCTCGGTGAGGAAGAAGTCGATATGGAGGTAGGACTCGGAGGTGAGATCTTTCGGGAGACCTTTGATCTTGAGGCGGGCCTTGGTGTGAGGCTTGACGCCCTTCGGGATCTCAACTTCCTGGTCGCTGCCTATGACCACTCCGTCCCCGACAACGTGCCAGGTGGCGGTGAGATGGTCCAAGCCGATGAAGTCATAGCGGTTGATGATTGTGACTTCGTTGCCCTTGATGTCGATGGTCTGGACGGGCTCGATAGCCTTGCCGTATTCACGCAATCCAGGAGTGGGGGTATGTTCGGCAAAGCAGAGACCGTCAAACACGAAGTTGTAATCGTTAGGCTCGTCGCCAAAGTCGCCTCCGTACGCCATGTACTCTTCCCCATCTGCATTCTTGGTGCGAAGACCCTGGAAATGTTAGCTACTATAGCGGCTTCAGGGCATTCCGCACTCACGTGGTTTGCCCATTCCCAAACGAATCCTCCCATCAGGCGAGGGTATTCATAAAAGGCGTCGATGTACTCCTTGACGCCACCGGGACCATTGCCCATGGCGTGAATGTATTCGCACAGAACGAGTGGCTTGCTCCAGTCACTCTCGCGAGCTTGGTTGACAATGTCGTCAACGGACGCGTACATGCGACTATAAATGTCCGCAGTCCGGGCAGCACCATCACCTTCGTAGTGAACGAGTCGCGACTTATCGATGCTCTTGATGACATCATACATGTGCTGGTGGTTTGGTCCGTAGAAGGACTCGTTGCCCAAAGACCACAAGACAACAGAGGCGTGGTTCTTATCGCGCTGCACCATCTGTCTTGCTCTGTCTTCGTAGGCCTCTCTCCACGCGGGATTCTCGGAAGGAATGGCCTGCCCGTTCACACCAATGACGCCAAAGCCGTGGCATTCGAGGTCAGCCTCGTCGAGGATCCAGATGCCGAGTTCATCAGCGAGGTCGTACAGCCGCGGATCATTGATGTAATGAGAGGTGCGAATGCCGTTCACATTGAAGTGCTTCATGAGAAGCAGATCATGCTTCAAGAATTCGTACGGCACGGCGCGTCCAGAGTCTGGGTTATGCTCGTGGCGGTTGACACCACGGAACTTGACAGGCTTTCCGTTGACACAGAAGACGCCCTTGATGAGTTCCGTCCGCCGGAATCCAATCCGCTGCACTAGGCTGCACTTCTGGAAGTTGAGAACCAGCGTGTACAGGTAAGGCGTCTCGGCAGTCCACTTATGAGGGTTCTTGATGCGGACCTCGAACCGGTTGGTCCGGTCAAAGATCTCCATGCCGTCTGCGATGAGCTCACCGTCAGCATCCAGGAGTTTCATGTCAACATAGGCGCCACGGTTCATCGTGATATCGACGCGGAGGGTTGCGTCCTTGTAGTCGTCATCAAGGATGGTGTGGACGTGATAGTCCTCGGGATGAAACTTGGGGAAGGCATGGAGGTAGACGTCGCGGAAGATACCGCTCAACCACCACTGGTCCTGGTCCTCGAGATAGGTACCGTCGCACCTCTGATAGACTTCGACCGCAAGTGTGTTCTCAGCGTCAATCTCGACGAGATCCGTCACATCGAACTCGCTGGGGTTTCGTGCGCCCTGGGAGTAACCGACCTCCTTTCCGTTCACCCAGACGGTGAAGGCGGAGTCTACTCCCTCAAAGCGGAGTCGGAGCTGGTGCTCCTCAAAGTCCTTGCCGACGCGGAAAGTCGTTACGTGTCTTCCACACTCATTGTCATCGTAGGGGATGTTTGGCGCATCGACGGCCCAAGGGAAGTTGAGATTAGTGTACTGAGGTCCCCGTCCGTAGCCCTGGCATTGCCACATGCCCGGGACGACAATATCATCCCACTCGGATACATCAAAGTCGCGTTTGTAGAAGTCTCGAGGACCGGCGAACGGCGAAGTAGTAAGATGGAATTTCCACTTTCCAGACAGAAGGAGTGACTTGGACTTGGAAGTGTCTCTGGTGAGGGCATCCTCTTCGTTGTTGTACAGGAAGAAATAGCTCCTAGGAGGGAGTGTGTTTCGATGAAGGACCTTCAAGTTGCTCCAGTCAGGGATATGCTTTGGGTAGACGTGAGTTGGAGGTCCAACGACCGTCGTGGGAGCATTGTTGTACTCTTGCTCAGTTGGACCGCTGCTGGATGAGCCCTCACTTGAGAAGCTTCCCAGTCGGCGCTGACGAGCCAGCTTTTCCATATAGACACTCAAATGAAGGTCAGTAGTCGGAGAGATGGTGACATAGTCATCGGAGATGTCGGACATGGTTGACAGAGGGTCGCCGATGTGCCGAGGCGGATACGGAGACCGGAAGGCACTGCGGGAGTATCGGCTCGGGCTCAAGTTCGGCGAAGGACGGGACAGGAGGAACGGGGCACTGGAGAAGCAATTAACGGAGATGTTTTACTGATGGGCACGTAAGTTGGTGCCAGCACACAAGATAGCGACGCTGTATCACGTAGCGGGGTTGTCTGGTTGTAGTGTGAGGTATGGATCACGATAGCCCTTGCAATGGTGCATACTGAAGTAGGAAGATGGAGCTGGAGACGAGCAATCGAACGGGTGGTCGAATGACCTGGCGCCAGGATGCCAGGTACGTCACCTGAGATGGAGCAGTGTCAGGGAAGTGCGGGGGAATCACGAGGGACCTCTTGTCTCAAGGTACCTTACCTAGGTACCTTACAGTGTAGCTCAAGGGGGGGTCTCAGTTGGGGAAGCGGGGTAGCTGATGATTGGCTGAGAGGGGCCGAGGGATGCTTAGGTAATGCCTCAGATTTGGAGTTTAAAAGAAGGGGAATAAACATGTTGGAAGCTGGGACCAGAAACAAGGAAAACCAGGACAGGAACTCGGGGTATTCGAGCATCGCACCGAGCAAGCCCGAGAAGGACGGGAACCCGCATATCATCGGACCTGGATCGTTAGGGTCGAGAAGAACGGACAGAGCTTGGCCCAGATGCAGATGGAGCAGCTCACCGTGCTTTTGAGTCTCCAGATCGCCCATCTGCTCGTCTCCAGAGAGTTCCAAATATTCCCCAAACACCTCCCACAGAGATCGCATACGAACCGTGCGCGTCCGTTCTAGACCGGTTCTCGAGTCAGTTCGGCCACTGTCCGAGAATTTCTTCTGCGGCATGTCCAATCACAGCGCCCGGCTGTCTCCTCCAGCAGTACGTACCTTGGGCGCTCCCCACTGAAGCTCCCACCGAAAACCCCAGGAACCACAATTCCCCAGATGAGCCTAGCGCCTGGAACCACCTCGGCTGTAACCCCCGTCTGGGGATCGGGACCCTCCGCTGCGGCCTTCATTCCTCCTTTTTTCGCAGATTTTCATGCCTTTTTTTTTTTCTCTTTTGTTAGCGCGTGTTATTACCGCAGTACATGGATTGACTCCGAATCGCCTCGGCAATTGCTCCTGACAGCACAGGCCTGCAACAGTCTGAATGCCCCAGGCATATTCTCCCCAACCTGTACCTGTGGCCGGCTTGAGATTGTCGAGATTGCTTCGCCGCGGCAATGGCTGTCAAGCAACTTTCCATGCTGGTTCGCATTGGTGCGGATGACCCTGGACAGAAATGAGATGTCAACATCGCAGCAGGCGTTGCCGGCCATCGTCCCGGGCGTTGGATCGGCGCGCCAGCACCAACCGCCGTCCAACGCCTCTGCCTGTCAACACGACCCGAAGCTTGGCTGATTCCACTCGGTCGTCCAAACCGGTAACCGGCGCGGGCCCAACCAGCCATTCCGGCATGCAACACGCAACCGACCTGCTCCTGCTTCGCCTGATTCCCCTCATCTGGCACCCTTACCGGCCCTTTAGTGCATCTGATCGGAGAGTCCGCTAGTCGCTCCCACGAATGAAACATCGACATGCCAGTGCCGGGGTCGCATATGGATCCTCGGGCTTTGGGGTAAACATTGAGGAGGCTAAGAAAACTGTGCGGAGATCCGTCAGGTTCATCGCGAGTGCGCCACTGTGTAGGTTTCGCCTTGCCTTTGCAATTTCAGACCACGAGTTGGGACCAACGATTTGACGGCCCATCGTATCATTCTAGCGTACTTGTTCTCCATCATACTAACATTTTCGGAAGATTCCGCATTAGGGAGAGGGGAAAAAAGGAAAGAAAGAAAGCACCACGTGCTACGGCTCCGTTACCCCCGTGAGAACCAGCCTATTGCCTGAATCCTCTGAACGGTGTGGGGATAGGAACGAAAACCTCATACCATATCCTGGGGACCGGGATGTGATCCAAGAAAGATGGAGATGCCAAGCAACGGTGGTCGCAGTCCCAACCCGGTTTTGGCCTGGCGATTTGATCGGGGGTGCTCTAGCTGTTCCGTGTCGTCTTTAAAGAGGCGATCTGCCACCTGCGTTTGCGACGCGCGTGCGATGCTTCTTGTCTCTTGACTCCAACGCCAACTCAAGTCTCGCGTCGCAGTGTCGACATCATCTCAGTCATCATGGCGCCACTCGAAGAATCCAAATCTCATACCGAAGTCGAACACGACAATGCGCCGATGGACGAGAAGGCCGCCCAAGCGGTCGGAGGCGTGAAGGAGGTCAACGCCGCCTCCGTCGCTCTTGCTGCGGCCATGGCCGAGCAGAAGCCCAACATCTGGTCACCAAACATGCTTCGGCTCTACTTCATCATGGCAATTGGATACCTCGTCAGTACCATGAACGGATTTGGTGAGTTTGGATGAGAACCCTTGTACACTGTGCACGCGATGGGGGAGCTAACGTCGCCCTCAGACAGTTCCCTGATGGGCGCTATCAACGCCATGCCCTACTACCAGCAGACCTTTGGTCTCTCCGGTGTCGGATCCACTACCGGTATCGTCTTTATGATCTATAACATCGGTCAGATCTGTAGTTTTCCCTTTTGCGGCTGGCTCGCCGACGGTTACGGCCGTCGCGTTTGCATCTGTGTCGGCTGCTTCATCGTTCTCGTTGGTACCGCAATCCAGACACCCGCGAACAACATGGGACAGTTCATCGCAGGACGCTTTATCCTCGGGTTTGGTGCTTCTCGTGAGTCTACACTCATATCAAGTCATACAAACCTGTAATTGGGCTAATATTTGGACTACAGTCGCCTCAGCCGCTGGCCCTGCCTACACCGTCGAGCTTGCACACCCCGCTTACCGAGGCATCATGGCCGGAATGTACAGTAAGTGAAATCCAACAGTTCACTGCACTCGGATCGAATTACACACTACACAACACACATCTAAACTGTATGCAACTTTTCAGTAGACACTAACGATTGTTGTGTGCAGACAACTTCTGGTGGTTGGGAAACATTCTGGCTGGCTGGACAACGTGTAAGCTGCTTTACTCTCCCAGCTCACGCCGCGATACTAAACAATCGATGACAAGATGGATCAAACCTGCACGTTCAGAACTCCTGGGCTTGGCGCATTCCCACCGTCGTTCAAGCCGGCATGCCTGCTGTCGCCATGGTCTTCATCATGTTCTTCCCCGAGTCTCCCCGGTGGCTCATCTCCCACGACAGGGCCGAGGAGGCCCTCGCCATCCTTGCCAAGTACCACGGTGACGGTGACGTCAATTCGCCCGTTGTACAGCTTCAGTACCACGAGATTATGGAGGATAACCGTCTGACAAAGAGCGAAAACCCATGGTGGGACATGCGCGAGCTCGGAAACACCCGTGCCGCCCGCTACCGTCTGTTCATGGTTATTGCCATGTGAGTTACAACTGCGGCCTGGCGCCCAAAACAACGGTCTGACTGACGTCTTTATAGGGCCTTCATAGGACAATGGTCTGGCAATAATGTCGTTAGTTATTTTATGTAGGTCCGACGCCGCGCCTTTAGTTGTTTTTTGATTTTTTTCCGTCCCGGTTTCCCAAGCCTGTGACCTTACAATTTGCGACTTCGACCGTAGCTAACACGACGTGGGCCCGAAATGTTCAAGCAGGCCGGCATCACCGACGACAAGACGCAACTTCTCCTCAACGCCATTAACCCAATCTTCTCCATGTTGGGTGCCATCTACGGTGCCTCGTTGCTCGACAAGCTCGGCCGTCGCTTCATGATGATTGCCGGTCTCCTCGGTTCGCTGGCCTCCTACATCATGCTGACTGGCTTCACCGCCGGCTCAGAGACCAACAAAAACTTGTCCTACGGCGTCATCGTCTCCATCTACGTCTTCGGCATCTTCTTCGCCTGGGGTTTCACTCCCCTACAGACTCTGTACTCGGTCGAATGCCTCGAGAACCGCACCCGTGCCAAGGGTTCTGCGGCTTCCTTCCTGTTCCTCAACGTCGCCATCGTGATCAACACTTACGGTATCTCCGTCGCCATGGAGAAGATCGGGTGGAAACTGTACCTAGTGTACATTGGCTGGATCGTAAGAAAACCCAAGTGCCTACTACCACTCATTTAGATGCTAACCTTCTTGGCAGTGCGTTGAGCTTGCCATCATTTACTTCTTCTTCGTCGAGACCGCCGGCAAGACTCTCGAAGAGCTCAAGTCGATCTTCGAGGCTCCCAACCCCAGGAAAGAGTCCACCAAGAGAACAAAGCTGGCTGTCGACGGAGCTGGAAACGTAATCAACGTTGGGGAGACTACGTCGGGAATCTAGGAGCGTTCCTGAGCTAATATACCTACCGCTATGTGGCTTATATACCTACTGCACAGCCTTGAGTAACGTACATGCATGATTAATACGAATTCACTCCCTCTCATATCAATAATATTGGGCTAGCTTACGAGAAAAACCTTTGGAATCGGTAAAAGCCACGCGTACGGCAGCCGCTTTTAATGTAACACCAAATGATGCAACCAGTCTCCGCCCACGCGCAATCCCGACCACATCCGCCAATCAAAGCGGCGCATTCCCGAAGTTCTGGGCACCCCAATGCCCTTCCCACATGTCCCAATCTGTACAATCGGAGATTTCGTTACTTTCTCCATTCAGACCTTTAAGTTGGGGCGTCTCTTTCCGGCCTCGTGGCCGCATCACCCATGGGGTAGCAGATCCTCCAAGAACCGATCTTTCGGGCCACCGCCTGTAGCTGTCGTCGGCTACAGCTTGCAGAGTGCCTTTCTGCATGGGCTGAAGAGGTTATCTTGACGGGACCGCGGGAGAGAATCCAAGATTTACCCATCACAGTAAAGGAAAGGCACTAGACAATCCACGTCGACGGAAATGGGCCCCTTGCGTCACGCCATCCTAGCAACTGCACAAGCTCCTCGGCCTTCTTGGGGATGGTGGTAATGGTCATATGATGACACGGATGCAATCATTCGCTTCCCGTTTTGGCTCGTCACGATCTTGATCGGCCTTCGGTACGGTCCCTGGGACCTGCGTGCTCAATAAGACACCCCCTCTCCAAGCCTCCAAGCGGAAGCTTTCCTTCCATCACGAGCAAACGGGAGAAGTGCGTCCGGGTCATCGGCATCCCTGGCAACGCAACCTCGCCCGATTTTAGAATTTGCGCTCCGACTGATTGATGGAAATTCGAGAGTGTCAGTCTTGACTCGCATCATTTTCGACGGAAGGAGTGGCCAAGCAAGCCTCGATGAACTCTCTCGTCTGCTCCACACCAAAAAACCCGAGCATCCGCGCTCGCGGCAACGCAACCCCATTACCATGTGGTACCATTTGATAACAGAAGCCAGAGAACGGAGGAGAGGTTCGTCATGGGCATTTATATGGCAGCTATAAGAACCAGCAATCATCGATCTCGTTCTCCTCTTCCTCTCCACCCCGCATGGTCCTATATCGAATTCGGATATAGATTGAGAAGCCGACCGCCATAATCATCCAGCACAGAGCCGTTGTCTGCGAGACCTGAGAAGTGAGGGGGTCTTCCCAAGATGAAGTACGCCAACTTCCTCCTAGCCGCGCTTGCGGCGCCGATCCAGGCCGCTTTCACGTGGAAGAACGTCCGCATCGGCGGCGGCGGCGGTTTCGTCCCTTCGATCGTGTTCCACCCCACGACCAAGGGCGTCGCATACGCGAGGACTGACATCGGAGGCCTGTACCGCCTGAACGCCGACGACTCGTGGACCCCGGTGACGGATGCGAACAACTTCGCAGATGACTCCCACTGGAACCGGTGGGGTGTCGATGCCCTCGCACTGGACCCCCAGGACCCTAACAAGGTCTTCATCGCCGTGGGCATGTACACAAATAGCTGGTATGTTTGATTAATCATTCTGGGACCATCAAGGACTGGTTGGTTACTTACGTGTTTCCAGGGACCCGAACAATGGTCAGATCGCCCGCAGCTCCGACAAAGGAGCAACGTGGACTTTCACTGACCTTCCGTTCAAGGTAAGACCAATAGCAGTAAAGGTTTACCATATTGCTGATGTTTCGTCTAGGTCGGTGGCAACATGCCCACGAGAGGTACTGGAGAGCGTCTTGCAGTTGACCCCAAGAACTCGAATATCCTCTACTTTGGCGCCCGCAGCGGCAACGGTCTCTGGAAGAGTACCAATGGAGGTTTGTGGAGTGGCGTTGACAATGCTTGATGACTTCAGCTGACTTGAGCCTAGGCGCGAGCTTCTCCAAGGTCTCTTCATTCACTGCTGTTGGCACTTACCGTCCTGGTCCCTCCACCGACGAGTACAACGGCGATCTTCAGGCATGAATCCCCTGCGCTGCTCGAAAGACGAGAGTTTCTAACCTAACACAGGGACTTACCTTTGTCACCTTCGATGAAACATCGGCGACTTTGAATGGCGCTACCTCTCGAATCTTCGTCGGAACTGCCGACAACACCACCGCTTCCGTCTACGTCTCCAACGACGCCGGCGCTACTTGGAGCGCCGTCACTGGACAACCCGGCCGATACTTCCCTCACAAGGGCAGGATCCAGCCCACCGAGAAGGTTTGTTATCTCCTTTGGCGACTTCTGTATACGTCAATGCTTATGCTCGGGATTTCTAGGCCCTCTACATCAGTTACTCTGACGGCACTGGTCCTTATGACGGGACCTCCGGAGCTGTCTGGCGGTACGATCTTACTGCCAACACTTGGAAGGACATCACACCCGTTGCTCCTGGTTCTGACCTGTACTTCGGTTTCGGTGAGACTGTTGCCCTCTTCTTCACTGGCAAATATGTACTAATTGGACTTTAGGTGGGCTGAGCGTTGACAGACAAAAGGCCGGCACCTTGGTTGTTGCCACGCTCAACAGCTGGTACCCAGATGCCCAGCTCTTCAGGTCAACCGACTCTGGCACCACCTGGAAGAAGATCTGGGAATGGGGTAACTATCCTGACATGGTCTTGGGATACACCCAGAGCACTCCAAAGGTAGATATTCAATGCCCACAAGCCGTCATCAGGGAAATTTCTTTCCCCTGCACCGCACAGAACACCCGTTGTTAACAAGCCTTAGGCCCCTTGGATCAAGACGAATTTCCTTGATACCGATACCAAGGATCTCGGGTGGATGATCGAGTCCCTTGAAATCGACCCTACTGACTCTAACCACTGGCTCTACGGAACCGGCTTGACAATCTTTGGGGGTCATGATCTCACCAACTGGGACACTGGCGCCAAGGTAACGATCCAGTCCCTGGCAGACGGCATCGAGGAAATGGCAATTCAAGACCTCGCTAGTGCCCCAGGTGGTTCCGAGCTCCTCGTCGCCGCCTACGATAACAACGGATTCACCTTCAAGTCGCAGAGCGACCTTGGCACCTCCCCCCAAACAATATGGTCCAGCCCCGTGTGGGCATCCAGCGTAGGTGTCGACTACGCCGGCAACGAGGTCGCCAACGTCGTCCGCGTCGGTAACGTCGAGGGTACCCAGCAACTCGCCGTCAGCTCCGACGGGGGTGCTACTTGGAACATCAACTCCGCCGCCGGCACAACGCAGTATGGCGGCCACGTTGCGTACTCCGCCGACGCAGACACCATCCTTTGGTCGACCGCCACCCTCGGCGTCCAGCGGTCGCAGAACCAAGGCTCACTGACCACCGTCTCTAGCATCCCGGCCGGCGCCGTCGTCGCCAGCGACAAGCGCAACAACACCGTCTTCTACGGCGCTTCCGGCTCCGCCTTCTACCGCTCCACAAACGTCGGCGCCTCGTTCTCCACCGCCGGCTCCCTCTCCGGCGCCACCGAGATCCGCCACGTCGAGGCCCACCCGGCCAAGGCCGGCGACGTCTGGGTCTCCACCAACGCCGGCATCTTCCACAGCACCGACTACGGCTCGACCTTTACCCTGGTGTCCACGGCTCTGACCAACACCAACAAGGTCGCTATCGGCAAGGGCTCCGGGAGCAACTGGAACGTGTACGCCTTCGGCACCGGATCCGCGGGCCGGCGCCTGTACGGCAGCGGGGACCTCGGCGCGTCCTGGGTGGACCTCCAAGGGTCGCAGAGCTTCGGGGCCATCGACGGCGCCAAGCTCGCCGGCTCCGCCAACGTGGAGAACCAGGTCTACGTCGGCACCAACGGCCGCGGCGTCTTCTACGCATCCGGCGCGATCGCTCCCTCCGGTGGTTGGCCGACCTCCGCTGCCCCGACTTCGACTAACAGGCCCTCAAGCAGCAGCCGCGTGGCCTCCTCGACCTCCTCCCCCGTGAGAGTGACGACAACGACGGCATCTTCTTTGGTGACTTCCACCCGGACTAGTTCCGCGCCCGCCTCGACTGCGACCAACTTGGCGAAGCAGCATGAGCAGTGCGGCGGGCAGGGATGGGCTGGCCCGACGCAGTGTGTGTCGCCGTACACATGCACCAAGGCGAATGATTGGTATTCACAGTGCCTGTAAGCGCTACAGGAGTAAGTGGCAGTGTCTCTGAGGCCGTAATGCTGTCGATAGTGCAAGTGGAGGCGAGGCGGGTAATTGGCTTTCGCTGATACCTCGAGAGAGAAACACGCTTATGAATTACACTTTAAAATTTCGTGTCACATGCCGCTTGATGGGAGAATTGCCAAGAAACCGATCATCTCAAGTTGTGTTCGCCGGAATCCTTATCCCTTTCCCGCGGACGGGATTGGTCCTGTAAATGACTTCAGCCGCTCAAGCGCCGAGACTCGTCAACGCTACTGCGGGTTCTCCAACGCTGCGGTTAACCTTGAAAGATAACACCACCATTCTTCAGCAGCTTGGCGTGGAAGATCAACTGATCCAGCCTGCGAAATAGCCGTAGCTAGGCTGAAGCGGCGCCGTCGGCCTCCTGCAGTAGTTCTCTTCCGGCGGCTGAGATGCTCCCATGACCTATCATTTGATCCGACGGTATTCGATATTTTCACGTAAAGGATTCCATCTACAAAAGGGAAAGGAAAATAACATGATACAATGAGGCTACCAGCACTCAATCGCATAGTAAATGCGCTCTTTTCATCTCCCATCGTTACGAGGCTTAGAGAAGGATACACCATGGTGCCCAAGAATGACATCGAAGAGACCGCGCGCCCGGCGTCTCCGGTTCCGGAGAGTCAAGATGCGACCGTCGACCAACCTCACAAGGCCAAGTCTCGTCGGGAGACATACACCGGCGCCCTCGTCTTCAACCTCGCCGCCTTCATTCTCCCAGCCCTCTACGGCACCCTCTCCAAACTGTGGGTCGCCAACATCGATTCCAGTCTGGTCGCTACCACGGATGCGTACACCTATATCGGCGTCGTGGCCGAAGTCATCAACGAGGGCCTCCCGCGCGCGGCCTGGGTCATCATCGGAGACAAGGCCTCGCGCGACCTCGCAGAACGATTGCGGCTCACGCACACGCTCATAATATTCCAGTCTGTCCTGGGTCTGATCATGAGTGTAGCCTTCGTGGCGGGCGCGGCGACTTTTGCCAAAGGCTTCGTCCCCGAAGAGGTCCGCGGTGTAAGCGTGACCTACGTCAGGATAGGCGCTTTCAGTGCCTTCAGCAGCGCCATCGAGACGGCCGTCTCGTCGGCCACGAGGGCGCTCGACCGGCCCGACGTACCTCTCATCATCAGTTCGGTGAAGTTCGCCGTCAACATCGCGTTGGACTTGTTGATCATTTCCAAAGTCCACGTCGGATCGCACCAGCCGACGGTCAACATGCAAGCCGGCATCCAGCTTGCCTGCAACCTCACGTCGGCGCTCGTCGGTCTGGCCTACTTTCTCTGGAGAAACACGCTCAGGTTCGAGAAAGAGAGAGTTCGCGACACGGACGCGACGGGGTCGACGAGACCGAGTGCGAAGGCTCTCTTCGTGCTTCTCCGCCCCGGAATCCTCACCTTCATCGAATCCGCGGTCCGCAACGCCTTCTACCTATGGCTCGTGAGCAACATCGTCTCCATGGGCTCGACGTACGCGACTGCGTGGGGCGTGTTCAACACCATCCGATGGGGCCTCATCATGGTCCCGGTTCAGGCGCTGGAGCAGACGTCCCTGGCCTTCGTCGGCCATCAGTGGGGGGCTTGGAGGCGCGAGATCGGCGGCTTACAGACCACGCGGCCGCGGGCGGAGAGGGCCGATCTTTTCAAAATCGCTCGGCCCGCTATCAAGTCCCTCGGCGTAGCGCTCGTCGTCGAAGTGCCCGTGTGCGTTTTCCTGACATACTTTGGGGCTCGTCCCTTTGCGCGCTATCTCAGCGGCTCGGACGAAGTGGCCGACGTCACGGCCATGATGTGGCGGACCATTGACTGGTGCTACATCTTCTATGCCATGTCCACCATGTTAGCAACCGTCCTGCTGGCGACGCGGCCGCGGTGGTATCTCTGGCAGAGCCTGGCGAGCAATTTGCTCTACGTTTTGCCGTGGGCGATCGTGTGTCAGACGGCTGATCTCTCAGCTGATAATGCTTGGACTTATCACAGGCTCGTATTCGGTGGAAGTCTCGTGTTTAGTTTTGTTGACATTTTGATATTTGATGGCCTCTGGGTCTGGACTCTGTTGGCTGGGAGGATGAAGCTGGAAGGATTTAGGGGGTGACTTGTCAGTACTGCTCGTGACATTATGGCTGGGTGGTGTAGTCACCGTTGATCGGAAGTCACCTATCTGTCGTAATAACTGATTCCTTGATAACTATTGAACAGAATAACTAATTTCTTTTGGCCACTTTGTGCAGTTGGACCGACACGGAGAGGGGGCCACCTAGCGGGTGACAACCAGGGCGCCGTGGGATACGGGCGGTGCTGAAATTCAGCGGGGATGGAACTCTTACTGTACCCAGCTGAACCGGAAAGAAACGCTAAAACAGGCAATGCAAGACGAAACGAAACGGCCACAGCTCGTCGTTCAATTTCTCCTTTCAACATTTGAAATCTTACCTTACTCACCTCACAGCGACAGCGGCCAGTTCATTCTTCGAGCGCAGCGATTCGAACCGAAGGAATGCGTCCTGAGACCGCACTGGCTGCCTAACCTGCCGCGCTCGTAGGCTCAAGTGCGATGAGAAGAAACCCGACTGCAACAATGTGTCACGTCCCTTTACCCTGTCTCGACCCGTTCGGCCGCTTACGCCAATGCCTCGGATAGTGTGCCAGACTCAATCTCGAGTGCGGCGGATACACGACACCCATCAAATTCAAAGACCAAACCGAGATATGGAAGCGAAAGCAGAGAGGGTGCAACACCTCATGGATAGGCATCCTCCCCTATTCCTCCTCATCGTCGCGCCGAGGTCGCAGTCGCATCACAACCATCCCAGCCAACCGATTCGGTTTTGGCGACTGGGCATGTCACTCAAGACGACACATTCTTCTCAGTGGACGATGCTCATGTTTACCCCGCCGTCTCCCAAGAACAATCACTCTATGAAGCGGCGACATCGTTGGCCCTGATTTCAGAGGGCATCCCGCGCGGTGCGGCCTTTGATAACGGAGAACTCGGTGGTAGTCCGTTGACTTACCACGACCACTGCGACTCGACGATAACAAGCACAACTATCAACGGCACATCACAAGAACACAATGCCGGCGACAATGAGCCCACTGACGCCCATCATCGTGCCCATCCTCCCAGCTGCACGCCGATATATCGGCCCCAAGACTCGCCACGGGTTTGGGCTCCCGATTTGGCGGATGCGAACAGGCTGTTGACTTCGGTACCGGTCATCCCTATCGGGTTGCTCGAAAGCGCCAAATTCGCCCCAAGACATGATCTACTGCCATCACTTACGGGACACCTCTCCTCATGGGACTTTGTAGATTCTCTCGCTCAACGACATTCTGGAGGAACAACAGCTGGACAAAGTTTTTTCCCCCGCCGCGTTAGCTTTATCAGCTCTCGACATGTCACAGTCAAGCTCAATGGGAGCACTCGCCAATAAGGCTGCACTTCAAGCGCTTGATCATTTCGTCACCGCGCTCGGCACCGTCCGTATGGCCCGGCTGGATGATGACGGCGTGGCCACTGGCTGTCCATCGAGCCAAGATAATGCAATATCGTGGCTGGCAACAGTCCTTTTGATAGCCAACTTTGAGCTTCAGCGAGGGCAGATGAGGCTGTGGTACATCCATAGCCGCGCTGCCGTCATCTTTCTTTCACAGCATCTCAAACGAGTGCGGGAATTTCCGGCGGGAGAGTCTCTCACCCGATCGTTTTCACGCATCGCAGCCCTCTTGGACATCTTTGACCGAACCTACCCCGTCAGATATAGCATAGTGTCCCCGAAGTTTCGCATTCACTGACCGAGTCGCTGGTCGACTCTCCTCAGTCTGCGGATCGGCTGCTCTCCATTCTGCCTTGAGTAATAAAGCTTGAAGAGGAATGGTGGAGCAATCCGCAGCATGACCTGCATTGGCGAGGACAGGCTGAAGACCTGATCCAAAAGTTGAAAGTATGGGGAAGCACTTTGGACGACTGTGATGTGCCGTCCCTTCATGAGCACACCGCGAATCCGTACGATGAATCCGCTGAAGGTCCCGGCATCGCGATCCGGCCCCTCAGCATCCCTCAGGCAAGGGACCCTGTCAAAGCAGCCACGACATCCATGCACCACCTGATCTCCCTGTTGCGATTGGAAACAAGATACCTTCCAGGAGCGGGCCGGAAACCGCCCCCGAACGCCGAGAAGATAATCCTCCTCGTGTGCAGGCTAGCATCAAACTCAGCACCGAAAGACCCGGCGCCGACCGATCCCGCCCCACATCTCCCACTTGCGGCGCTACGCTGCTGTCCGGTCACGGCCCGCCCACAGTGGAGCGGTCTGGTTTTCCCGTTCCTTTTTGCCGTTTTGGGGAATTTGAATCCGGGCCGCCCAGCTTCGAGATGATTTCTCGTGGATCGCGCGTGGTCTGCCAGTTTCGATTTATTCTAGCTCGTTCGTATTTGCAATCGCGTCGTTGGCATCGTTTTGAAGAGATTTTGGCCGTCGTCAACTCGGCATTTCGAAGGACACATATTCACCATTTCGTCTCTAAAGTACCTTGATCCCCGCCAACAATTCCTCCCCTGCTCGATTGCGAATCCATCATCACCATGAGTCCAAGTGCCATATCAACTACCCCCGGTACGGTCACGGCGGCTCCCGGTGGCCTTGACCCAAAATAACAATACGCCGACCTCGATGCCTCGAGGATGATCAAGACGCTCGTCCCGGAAGACGAGCAAAGCACACTGCCTGATGTCGACGACTCCTCCCGTAGCGGCCAGAACTGCACCACAGCTCACATGGTCCAAGTACCATGGTCGATGGAGACGGGTTGGGGGAACTCCAGTAACGAGTCCATACGGCAAGATTGCTCTGGAACCAACAGCCAGCGTGCTGCATTACGCTACCGAGTCGTTTGTGAGTAAATCCCTGCATTGGAGAGGCTTGCTATTCGTCCAATTTCTAATTGCTTCATTTTGAGATAGTTTCTGGCCCCAGGGTTGGGAAAAAGTCAGTTAGTATTTAGTCGACTAATTAGTCTGACTAAATTAGTCAGACTAAATTCAGCTATTTTTTTGACTAGACTAAACTAGGTTAGTATTAGTCACTGGCCTAATTAGTCTTAGTCTAGTCTAGTTAACTAATTAGTTAACTAGTTAGTTAATATAGTATTATAATAATTCTTTAATATATTTAGATTTAATAAAATTTAATATTAAATAGTTATATATATTATA
>JAVHLV010000522.1:0-32946 GCA_036785495.1 Colletotrichum neosansevieriae
CTTTTTTAAAGATAAAAGCTAAGTAATCTAAGTTTATTCTATAATATTTATATTCTTTAAGAAACTATATACTCTCTTTAATAGTATTATTCTAGATAATTATAGAGCTTTCTATATTATTATTAATAAGAGAAATTTAGTTTCTAGTACCTTTATATACTTATATAATAATAAGGTAATTAAAGTTAGTAGTATAAGTATACTAATTATTAAGAGAGATATATAGGTTATCTAGAGTATATTTAAAGATACCTTAATAGATAAAAAGAGTACTCTAACCTTAAATAATATTATTATTATTAAAAATATATATATTAATATTATCTTAAAAATACTTCTCTTTAAAATAGATATTTAGTATAATAGCTATAACTACTCTTTATAGTTTAATAAGCTAAATAAGTCTATTTATATAAAGTAGCTACTATATAAGAGTAACCTAGTCTTCTTTTAAATATAACTCTATTTCTATCTATCTACCTAATCTAAATATTTCTATAAATAGTATAGATATTATAGCTCTCTTAAATAACTAGAAGCTAATATACTTCTTATATTACTATATAGCTAAAAGATTTAATAATATATAACTATAGTATCTCTAAGCTAGTTACTTAGGCTAAAGCACTCTTAAATATCTTATATATAATACTTAGAGAGTGAGAATTAAGACTTTATTATATATTTAATATAAATTCTATACTTAAGTATATACTTAGTAAGTTATTTTATATAGTATATTTAAGGCTAGATCTCTCTATCTTTATTACTATATAGCTTAGAACCTTTTTAACTACTAAAAGCTTAGTAAACTATATACTTAGATACTCCTTATTAAAGATAAGTATAGCAGAAAACTCTTTAAAATTCCCCTAGTTTTATAAAAGTATAATAAAGTATTTAATATATTCTAGATATTTAAATACTAAGTATAAAGATACTAGAAACTTACTATCTATAAAATCTACTATAATATTAAGTATATTATTATTACTATATAAAGCTTTACTTAGTATAAGTAATAAATAGAAAAGCTTAGAATTAATCTTAAGCTTTTACTATATAATACTAAGAAGTCTATAAATAGTAGAGAGTATACTAACTTAGAAATTATCCTAAAAATACTTATAATACTAACTACTACTTACTTACTAAAATACTTTATCTTAGAAACTTAAAGAGTAATAGTCTTTATCTTTAATATTAGTTTATATATTATAAATAATTAGGAAAGCTTTATTTAAATAAAACGTAAGTAGTTCTAGAACTACTTCTAATAGTAATAACTAGATTTTATACTTACTATATACTAAGATCTATATCTATACTAAGAAGGCTTATATATCTATAGCTATAAAGCTTACTCTCTTAAAGAAAGTTATAAAAAAGATATTAAGAGATATTATTATAAAGTTAACTCTAAGGCCTATCTTAGATATCTTATAGAATATATACTAAAAATATATAATCTATATAAAATCTAGGTTTCTATACTTAACTAGGTTTTTATTATATATAATATATACTTTAATAAGTTAAAATTCTACTCTCTAGATAATAAAAAGGAAATTATAGATATCTAGAGCACCTAGATAATTATTAATAAGGTTAAAATACTTATTAAATTCTCTAATATAGTTCTTAAAACCTTAGAAATACTTAATAAAGTAAATAGTAACTTTATAATAAATAAATAAACTATTAATAAGCTTAAGTTCTCTATACTAACTACTTTTTATAGTTTAGAAATACTTTATATTATTACTATAATATAACTTAAAAATATACTAACTAAAATATAGAGAGGATTACTTATTTCTAAATAAACTCTTAATTCTAAAAATATATTAAGATTAAGTTTAAACCCTTTTATAATACTAAAGCTCTATCCTAAAGTATAATATACTATTACTAAGAGTATAGATCTATATCTATCTATTTTAAATACTTAAAAACTAGCTATTTAAGTATCTATAAAGGAGAAAAACTTATAGTAATCTAAATAAAACTTCTCCTTAGTAGCTAAAATAGATTTCTAACCTATCTATTATTAATATTAATAAATTAACTATAAATCTCTAATATAATAGAGTATTAGAGAGTAATATCTAAGAGTTTTTATAACTCTTTATTTAGAAAAGAGCTTACTAAATAACCACTAAAACACTTTTTTTATAACCTTTATATCTAATTAGTATAAAGCTATTATAAAAAGTACTCTTATATATAAAACTCTATATTTTATTATTATAATATATCTATAGAATAACTCTAAGATATATCTAAATACTAAGTAGAAAATAATATATTTTATAAAAAACCTCTTCAAGTTTCTAAGTAACTATTTTAAAGCTAGAAAGCTAAAAAAGCTACTCTAAGATATATTTTAAGAAGCTATAAATAAGGAAATTAATAAGCTTATAGCTAAGAAAACCTAATATATTACTAACTAGTCTAAGGTATACTTAAAGCCTCTTTTTATAAAGTATATATATATCTATAAACTCTAAGATAACTACCTTAATATCTATAAAGCATAAATCTATATATAAAGAAATATATAAGATATCTCCTTGCTTAGCTTAATCTATACTACTATACTTATAGCCTAAAGTCTATATATAGTAGTAGTAATTATAGTCTAGTTTAACTATAAAATACTCTAATTTAATATTATTAATATATTTCTAAATATAGATATTAACCTAGATAGAGAGCTAGTTATCTACTACTTTCTAAATAGCTTTAAGTAAGTTAGTAAAGTTATAAAGCTTAATAAAGCTCTATATAGCTTAAAGAATATATCTCTTCTATGATATAAGGAATTCTAAAGCTAGCCTTTTTATAGTAGCCTCTAGATATATAATAACTTAAAGCTCTTTTTCTTTTTTCTCTTACTTCTATTTCTTTTCCTCTTCCTTTTTCTTCTCCTCCTCCTCCTTAAGGGTAGTCTAGAGAACTTAATACTAAAAGGAAAGAGTCTAGATAAATAAGTTAGTATTATACTAAATTATCTTATATATATCTATATATATATAGAATATTTATAATCTAGTTATTACTATTATAAACTTTATAGTAATATTTATAGAGAGTAATAATAATAATAGAGAGAGGTTTATAGCCTTAGCTAGCTAGATAATAGTAATAATACTTATTAATACTATAGAAGCAGTAACTAGAGCTTTTATTTATAAATAGTAAGTAGGTATAGCTATAGTATAGATACTTTATTAGCTTACTCGCTCTCTCTAGAATAGTAGAGAAAGTATAGAGCTTCTTAGTAAAGCTTAGAGTTTTCTTATTAATAATAGAAATAGTTTTCTTCTTTAGTATACTATAATATATACTAACTATAATCTTTATCTCCTTAGACTTATACTTAGGCTTCTCTAAACTATTATTAATATCTCTAGAATATATAGAAGTAATATTATAAATATATTAATAAGCTTCTCCTTATCCTTATTCTCTTCTTTCTTAATAGAGGGGATATATTTATATTTATATACTAGCTTCTTTTAAGAGCCTTAGCCTTTTCTATTAAAAAGATATTATTAACTTCTATAGTATTAAAAAGCCTTACTAAATAGTAATAGTTACTAAAAAAGCTATAAAATAGTAAAATAAAAGACTTATACTTATTAACCTTATTATTCTTAGTCTCCTCCTACTCTACTTTCTTCTTAGCTTTATAAATTACTTTAGCCTTAGTAATATATTTAGTAACTAGCACTATAGATTATTTATACTTAGTAGCTATTTTTAATAATAATATTAATAAGTATAAATAGTATTATATAAAGATAAGTATCTATAATAGTTAATAATATATATAATGATTTTTATATATATATATAAAAGGCTAACTTATAATTATTATAGTGTTTTAAGTAGAAAAAGAAGGAAAATTTAAGGCAGAGAGTAGTATAAGTAATAACTATATCTACCTAACTACCTTTATAGATAGTTAAGCACCACTAATAGGATTATGCTCCTTACCTAGATTATATTACTATTACTTAAGTTATATATTACTTATTTATACTCTTTAAGCCTCTCTTAATAGATATTTTATTTATTTTATACCTTTAAGGCTATTTATAATACTACTTTATCTCTTTTATATATATTTAAAAATAGTTATAGCTATATATAATAATAGATTACTATATTAGTAATATTTACTCTATAGCTAGGAGGTATATTATAATATAGTTTATAGCACTCTTAGCTTTATAAAGCTATAGTAGCTATATATTATAGTATATAACTATATAATTATGCACTATAGACTATTTCACTATGCTTTCTGTATACACTAATCTATAGCTAAGATAGTTACTCTTTATAACTCACCCTCACCCCTACCTATAGCTTATAATAACTATAGAGGCACTTTGATTTATACCCTCTACTAGTTAAGAATAATAATATAGAAACTCTATATATTTCTATTAGTAAGTAACCCCTCTAAATATTACTATATAAAGTTAGATATATACTCTAGCTAAATAGACTAGTAGAATAGTAATAATATAGATAATACTATACTATATATAATAGAGCTAATTATATTAGGGCTAAGTAGGCTACTAAGGCTCTTATAGCCTGGAAATACCTTTACTAAACCTTTTAGTGAGGTGCTGCAAAAAATACCTAAAAGGTAAACCTTTTAGTAAGGTATATATAAGACATAACTTCTTAACCTCTTAAGAGGTTCTTATAGCTAGAAGCATAAAAAGCTCTACTATAAGTAGGGCTTTATATCTATCTCTCTGTCTTATCCTTATTTTATAATCTATAATAAGTTCTCTAAGATATTAATACTAAACCTAGTATATTAATATACTAGCTATATATAAAGCGCGCCTGTTAATATTAATAATATATAAAAGATTATATAAGAGATTAGTATTAATATAATTAATAAAACACTCTATTTTATTAAGCAGTCTAGATAATACTAAAAGTATATTATTAATATAGCTCTTAAGAAAGCCTTTATTAATACCTCTATAGGAGATAACTAGATATATAATAATATTATATATAAATAAGTAAATATAGTATTAGAAGTTAATTAGGTTATTATATACTCTATATATTAGCCCTTCTTTAAATAGGCCCTCTATAATACTAGGGCTAAGGCAGCTCTATAGGAATTAGTAAGTATAGCTTATACTAAACAGAGAGAGTATTACTAATAATAGTATAGCTAGTAGATAAAGTGGTGATAGAGATAGTGTTTAATAGCAGTATAGGTAATAGGTGAGAGAATAAGTTAATAGATATTATTATTAAACTATAAAGTTAAGGATTATAAGGCTGTCTAGTGAGATAGATATATATAAGTGCAGCTGTGGTTAGGATAGTTATAATTATATAACTAAAGGCGGTGTGTATTGTCAGGAGGCGCAGCGTGGAGTTAGAAGGTCTGTTATAAAGTAGGTAAAGTCACTATGCAGTAGCTAGAGGCTATATAATTATTATATTATACTATTAGTAGGCTTTAAAGGTTAACTTACTAAATAGGAGTAATTAAAATATTATAGCTAGGCTATTTAATAATAGGTTTTACTAATAAAAGCTAAAGAATAAAGTATATAATAGTATCTATATACTAAAAGTAAGGGAATTTATTAAGGGTTATAAGTTAAAAATATAGTAATTAATTATAGTCTTTATATTAAGTATAGTCTTTATATTAAGTATAGTCTTTATATTAAGTATAGTATAAGGTAAGCTTAAAAGTATTTAAAGATATTTATAACATTAATCACTAAAAAGCTATAGAAGTCTATCTTTAAGTAAGTCTTAAGTCTATTCTATAAATAAGTCTTAAATAGTTCTTTTATTTAGATATATCTTAAATATACTAAGGTAGTAATTACTGTTTTCTATAGGTAAGTAATTATAATTAGTTAGTAAGGCTAACTAATTATTAATCTATATATTTATACTTTACTAATTACTTTTTATCTATTATTATTATATAATTTATACTATAGTTTTTCTACTTTAAGGTAGTTCTTTTTATTTCTGTATCTTATATATATAAATATCTTATCTTAGCCGCTAAGTACCTTATAGAGCGTATCCTAGCTAGTTATGCTTAACGGGTTATAATAAAAGTATAGTAATTAGTTATAAACTTTATAGACTTTTAAGCTTACTTTATATTATAGTCTATAAAGTAAAGTTAAAGATTAATCACTAAAAAGCTATAGAAGTCTATCTTTAAGTAAGCCTAAAGTTTATTTTATATATAAGTCTTAAATAATGCTTTTATTTCAATTACTAAGTAGTAATATTTATTTATTAAGCACTTAGCAATCTTATTAAGCACTTAATTTTAGCACTAAACGCTTAGTATTTTTATATTACTACTTAGTCTTATCTTACTATTATATAACTTATACTATAGTTTTTTTTACTCTAAGGTAATCCCTTTTATCCCTACATTTTATATAAATAAATATCCTATTTTAGCTACTAAGTACCCTATAGGGCGTATCCTAGCTAGTAATACTTAACGGGTTATAATATATAGTTACTATTTTATTTTAGAACGAGGCCTGTTAAATCATACAGTATAGAGTGCAAAATAATAGTATATTATATATATAACTATCTGGAAATCTCTGCGCATAGATCCACGCGTTATTTATGCCTAAAAGTGGCTAATGTCTATATCACGCTATTACGCCACAGTTGCTGCTGCTTTTGTATATATTTAGCGCGTCACTGTATATACTAAGGGGTTAATTTGACACACCCCTTTAGTTTTAATATAATATAGCGTAATATAGCGTAATTTAGTATAACTAAGCTAAGTTTGCTAATTAACTCTAAAGTACTTAAATCTAGTATATTTAAGGTTATCTAAATATATCTATTTAACGTAAAGTTATCTAATACCTCTAATATATCTACTAATAACTTTATAACCCTATTATTTATCTATCTTATAATCCCTTCTCTAGTATTATCTCTTAATATTATCTATAGATTATTATAAAGTATTTAGGCCCTTAGCCCTTAATTATAGTATTATAACTTAGTCTTCTTATTTAATTTAAGGCTTTATAGGCTCTATCTAGAAAGTTAGTAATAATAGACTTATTTAAGTAGCACTAAACTAAAAATATTATTAATAAGAGGGATTATTAATAAGAGGGATTATTAATAAGAGGGATTATTAATAAGAGGGATTATTATATAGAGGGGGTATTACTTCTTTTATAGTTATTTATCTTAGCTTAATTTAACTACTTTATCTTATAGAATTACTTATTTATACTAAGAGGGATTACTACTCTCTATTATTCTTTATTACTACTTATAGAATATTTTAAGGAGGTATTACTATTAATAGCAAGGTCTTATTAATATAACTTATAAGAGTATTATTAGCTTCTAAGGGATTATAGCCTGATTATAAAAAGGTAAAGAAGACTTAGGTTACTTATATAAGTAAAGTTCTTAGTAAACTATATACTTAAGGGCTTAAATATTAGTATAATACTCTCTCTTTTATATTAATATAATATAGTAGTTAGTAATATATTTAGTAGGTTAATTTAACTAATATAATAACTATAGAGTTACCCCCTTAGGTTAGATATTAGGCTTACTTAAATCCAGGCTTAATATTACTATTAGCGTTTTATAACTCCTCTTTCTTTTAGGCCTCTATAATTATTTATAACTTATTAATAAAGCCTAGTTAAGTAATAAATCTTTTATAAAACTACTATAAAAGAGCTTTTATAAGTCTATCTACTATTAATTTAGCTAAAGAAGTATAGATAACCTTAATATGCCCTTCTATAACCTCTTACTATAGTTAGTAGTTATAGATATTAATATAGGAGAGTTTTATCTATAGTTAGAATATCTCCTTTATAATAAAACCTACTATTTATAGATTATTATATTATACTAAATTATAACTTTTAGTATATTAATAACTATAGAATCTATAAACTTAAGCAGTTTATTATTTAAGGGGGAGACTTATAGAGTAGTAATAAGTTGACTTATAAATAATCCTTCTTTTGCTGCTTATAAAAGAGTAAGAAGCTCTACCTCTATAATTAATATAGTAACTATATTCTATTTATTTACCCTCTATAATATCATCCCTCTAAAGAGCTTTATTATAAAGAATTAGAAACTATTATAGTCTAGTATATTATTAATAAGACTAGTATCTAATATAACTTTAAGACCTTTAGTTAATCCCTTAGAGACTCTATATTCTAGATATAGTCTCTTAATTTATATAAGGTATTAAATAATATAGTCTATAGTATATTAATAATAAAGCCTAGAGTTTTAGTTAAAATAGGTAAGTCTACTAACTATAAATAGTTTTATTATTACTATAGTATATAGTAGTAATTTTATCTTTTATTAGTATTTTATAATATTAGCCTTTATTACCTCTCCTTTATAGAGAAGAAGTTCTTTTTATACTATTAAGGTTTTATAGTTTCTTATTAATTTACTATTTAGGAGTTTTAATAGCTTCTTAAAGAAGGATAATTATAAAAGCTATAGTTTATAGTTATATTAATCTTAAATAACCTTAATTCCTAAAAACCACTAAATATCCTTTTCTCCTTTAAAGTAATATTATAGTTAAAGTTTACTAATTAGTTATTTTACCTTAATCTCTTTAGAAGGGAAATATATAAATATATAGTTATAAATATAAAAGAAGAATAGAATCTTATTATTCTATTAATAGTAGTTTTTACTAGCTACTTACTTAAATCTACTTACTAAAAAACCTATTTCTAGATATTATTACTATAAAAGTAATAAATAGTAAAGTCTATAGAGGGCTTTAAGTAACTTTAGAATATATCTACTTTTTTAATATCTAAGTGCTATCTCTATATAAACTTCTTTATTAAGATAAGCATAAATAAAAATATTAGCTATATTATATAATAGAAGGTTTATATTAAACTAGTTTATAACTAGAATAAAGATCCTAAAAGATATACTAGCTAAAGTAATAATATAAATATTTCTTAAATTATAAAGCTATTAATCTTCTCTAATAATAAGTCTTACTTTAACTTTAATTAGTTTTCTATACTTATCTAGCTTATATATATATATTTAGTAATAGCTAAGCACTTTATAACTTTATATTATTAAACTAAGCACTTTAATCTATAAATTTAATAGTTTATAACTATTTAGATATAATATTTTAGCTTCTCTAAACTTATTTCCTAATAGGTAACTAGCTAGTTAGCTATAGAATAAGGATAATAATAGTAGATTTCTCTAGTAGGTTTCTTTTAGATATCTCTTTAACTTATTTCTAGTGAAATTATTTATTATTATTAAACTAAGTAAGAAGCTCCTAGCTTTAAGGCTTAATACCTAGTTATACTTCTTATTAATACTAAGTTAGCTAGACTGTAGATAGATATAGAGATTATCTTACTACTTAATTAATTTACTTAGCTTTATACTAATTAGAAATACTACTTTATAGAAAGTTATTAAATTAATCCTAAATTTCTTAGATTTAGTAGTAATAACCCCTCTCTCCTTTATCTTAAGATCCTCTATTACTTAGAAAAATAATAAGAATAGAGATTAAGGTAAACTTATAAATTAAAACTAAGCTTAGGAGTATTTAAACTTATTTTATAGCTAAAATTTAGTTAGTATATTAACTTAATAATATTATTATAGTAGTTATATATTTCCTCCTAAGGTATTTCCCAGAGGTTATTCTTCTACTTATTAATATTACTACTAAATTTTATATTTTTATTAAACCTAATATTTTTTATAGTAATAACTTCTTACTTTACTAAATATTATACTTAGTAAGAGTTTAATAAGGTATAGCTAATAAGATATCTAATCTAAGCCTTAGAGTTAAATTACTAAAGTTAGTCTTTATAAAGTTAAGCTTATATAGTTAAGGTAAATACTTTATAGCTATATTATTATAAATAGGAGATATTTAGTATAGTAGTATTACTCTTTATAGACTAATATAGAAGTTTATATAGAGTTTTCTAACCTCTTAACTATAATAGAGTATAGTTATATATATGGATTACTATTATATAGATCTCTAGCTATAAATAAGGTAGAAGTTTTAATAATAAATAAAGATATCTAGCTTTTATCTTTATAACTACTATAATTCTCTCTCTATCTTTATTTTAAGCTTAGGTATTTAGTGCTAATAGCTTAATTTAAATACCTATTATCTAAATCAGGCTTTCTATCTCTAGATACTTTAGGATCTTATTATTATATTTAAAAGCCTTAATTATAATATTTAGCTCCCTTTTAACTAAGTTAATAAATTAGGTAAATACTTTTATTAAACTCTTAGTTAAATAGTCTTTAAGGTAGTAATTCTAGATATAACCTAATAGTTAGTTTATAAAGAGTAAAAAGATTATAAAGCCTCTATATCTTTATTTAAATAAGTAAAAGTCTAGAGCTATTTATCTCTCTAGTATTAAGGTTATAATAAACTCTCTAAGTATTTAGTATACTTATTAAATTATCTTATCTAGGCTATATATATTATAGTTTATTAATATTAGGAATATTCTACTCTTTACTCTTATACTATATATTATAGCCTCTTTTATATAGCTAAGTTAAGAATACTAATTACTATAAATACTCTTTCTTAGCTTTCTTCTTATTAAGGTAATATAGATATTATATTATAGAGGGATTAAAATAGTATTATTATAAAATACTACTTAAGGTTTCTTTAGTATATACTTAAGAATATATTAATTATATATATCAAGTACTTTAGTAATAAATATACTATCTTATTATTAAAGATAGTAGTTATCTAGTTTATTATCTTAGTAGATATCCTTCTTCTTTAAGCTTCTATAGAATATAAAATTACTTACTATAATACTATAATAAGTAGTATTAAAGAGATATAGCTTTACTAAATAACCTTTAGGTTTAATAATATTTATAGTTATAGATCTATATCCTTTAATTAGTATTAGTTTAGATTCTATAAAGATAAAGTCTTTATTATAAATACTATATAGAGTCTTAAAGTATTTAAGGTTATTTAAGATATAAACTATTAAACCTAAATCTAATAATACTAATTTAGATAACTTATAGATATAAATTATAGTAAATACTACCTTTTTAATTTTTATTTTTTCTCTATATCTCTTTAAGAGTTATTAGTTCTTTATAAAGATCTTTAAATAGTTAATCTTATTTACTAATTCTCTCTTATATTACTTCATTATAAAGTTAGTAACTATTTTATTTAGAGTTTAGTAGTTAGATACCTTATTAATTAAGATATATTAATACTTTAATAAGTAGTAGTAATTTATATATACTTAATACTTATTAACTTCCTTCTTATACTTATCTTATTAATTATTAAACCTTTTATTAAGTTATCTCTTCTTTAACTTACTCTAAGATTAAAAAGTCTTTATTAAGTAAATTAAGAAGTTAGTTATTATTAATCTAAATACTCTACTCTTTATAATATATAACTTTAAGGCTATAGTATTAACTATTTCTAGAACTTTACTTTATATATTCTTAATAAGATTATTAAGCTTTAAAGTTCTATTATTAGCCTCCTTTCTATAGAATAACTTATATATTATAGTTTATAATAAAAGAGAGATTTAGTAAATAGTATAGATAAAGTTATTAAACTATTTTAACTTCTCACTACACTCTACTATATTAACTATCCTTAATTTAGATATAGCTAATTTATACTTATCTACTTACTTAGTAATAAACTTTTAGGTTATAATCTTTTTTTTATAAAGAACTTAAAGAACTTCTATATAAACTACTATTACTAACTTAAGTTACTAAGTATTATTAATTTTAGTTCTTATTTTTAGCTATATAATAATATTAATAATAAAGTTCTAAGGTATAAAGTAGGTTAATTAATACTTAGAGCTAATTATTTCTTAAATATAGTTCTTAAATTAAACTATAAGCTTATATAAATCCTTAATATTCTTTATCTTATTCTTATATATTAATAACTATATTATATATATATATTAGTTTTATCTTATTAAGTTATTAAAGAACTATACTAACTTAGATCTTATTAATATTACTTATTCTAACTCTAGCTAGGCTATACTAAATACTAGAGTAGATAATTCTCCTATCTTAGTATTCTAGATATTAACTACTAAGAAGTTAGCCTTTTAGAAGTAGTTCTAGAGCTTTAGCTTTCTTAGAATAGTATTTAGGATAATATTAAGATCCTTCTTCTCTATATTCTCTAGATCTATATATTTTTATAGTTTTATTACCCAAAGTTTATATTAGGTTTAATTCTATTATAGAAACTAATTAGCTAAATTATTAAATATAGTTAAGGAGCTAGAGGCTATAGTAGCACTAATAATAGAGAGTTTACTATATATAAACTTATATATTAATAATATAGAGATAAATTTAATACTATAGATTTATCTAGATAGCTTTAATTAGTATTATATATAATAATTAAATAATTAATTATTAAATTATATAGTATAGTGTATAAAATAATAATATATTATATATATAGCTATCTGGAAATCTCTATACATAGATCTATATATTATTTATGCCTAAAAGTGGCTAATATCTATATCACGCTATTACGCCACAGTTACTGCTGCTTTTGCGCGCACTTAGCGCATCAATGCATACACTAAGGGGTCGATTTAACAAGGTCCCCTTGAAACTTACTATAACCACAGGCGGCGCCTCACCATAATAAGCAGGCCGCACGCAGCGTGATATTAAGCTGCATATAGGTTAGAGGCGTAAGTAGTGATTTAAGGGCTTAATATATATATAAGAGAAGCCCTAGATATACTATAATTTAGTATAAAGATAGCTCCACTTATATAACTTTAATTAATATACCTATTAAACCCTTATTTCTAACCTAATAACTATATATAGGATCCTTATTATTATATAGTAGTATAACCTATATAACTTTATAAATCAGATCTACTTTATAGTAGTTATTAAAACAGCAAAATAAAGTTATATAACTATATAATATAATATATATATTATAAGTATATTAATATACTCCTAAGAAGTTATATAGTTATCTATAGTTATAATTAATATACTATAGAGCTTAGAGATAGTAAGGCCTTAAGATAAAGCTATTATAGATCTTTAGTAAAAAATCACTAAGCTATAGTTAGCTTACTAATAAGTATATAAAGAATATAATACTTTTTAAATATAGTTATAGAGTATATAAGAAACTACTCTAGTACTATCTATAGTTAATAATAGTAATAGAGATATATCCTCTCTAATAGTACTATTATTATTAAAACCCTAATAAGCGTAGCCTATTCTTACTTTAATATATAGAAAGAGACTAGCTATTTATATATTATAATAATAAATACTTTATTAATAATATAGATACTTAGTAAGACTCCTAAACTAGATTTAGATTAGTTTAAGAGCCTTAATATAAAGTTCTCTAAGGATCTATACCTAAAGAGATTTATAAATTAGATTATATAGTTAATATAAGTATAAATCTTAATAATAGTTTATAGAGTAACTCTTAGAGATATATTAACCTTAGTAGAGAATCTCTCGATTATAATTAAGATATATAATAACTTTATAGAAGGGTCTTTATTCTTTATAGTATATATATAGAGTGGTTCTAAGATTTAAAATACTCTTATATAGATATATATTAACATTAATATTATCCTAAGAGGATAAATATAAAACTAGATATATACTCTTAAGCTTATAAAGAGTAACTCTATATTATATATCTTAAAGTTTAGTAAGCTATAATATAGATATTAATAAGCAGGCAGTACTATCTCTTCTAAAGATACTATTTAAGTATTTATCTAAGGAGCTAAAGAGTAATACTATAACTAGG
This sequence comes from Colletotrichum neosansevieriae, assembly GCA_036785495.1. Taxonomy (NCBI): domain Eukaryota; kingdom Fungi; phylum Ascomycota; class Sordariomycetes; order Glomerellales; family Glomerellaceae; genus Colletotrichum; species Colletotrichum neosansevieriae. The sequence continues at coordinate 13,955 of JAVHLV010000522.1, forward strand.
CTATTTACTAAAAGTTAAAGTATTATAATAAATCTATAATAATAGTTAAAGAACTTATAGCAGACCTCTAGGATAAGGCTTATATAACTAGTAAGGTGAAATCTATACTTATTACTTAAATAATAAATAAAGTATCTAAGAAAGAAACTAAAAAGGAGTCTAAAAAGAGAGATAATATAGACTATAATTATTATAGCTATAGCTATATTAATACTATATAGTAAGTATATCCTATGTATAAAGCTAATAATAAAAGTTTATTAATACTATAAAAGAGTAATAATAAAACAGATATATCTAAGAAAGAGTCTATAAAGAAGAGTTAGAAAATAATAAAACAAGTTTACTATACCTTTATAGACTTAAATAACTTTTAGATAGTATAGAGTAATCTTAAAGTATACTTAGTATATAAAACTATATCTAAGAATATTAAAAGAGAAGAGACTATTTTAAGGATAGTTAAGTAAAGTAATAATATTTAGCTATAAGATATAGATATAAATATATATATAATAAATAATATATATATAATAAATAATATATTATAGTATAATAATAATAAGTATACTCTATTAATAACTCTATATATAATATATATAGGAGGAGGTTTTATCTACCTTAAATATATAGAAATAGTTATACTATACTTTACTAACAGCGAGTTAATATAATTATAAAATATATTATATATACTAAGTTTTCTTATTAATATATTTAGCAGAGAGAGACTTTACTTTAATAGAGATTAGGTTAATAAAAATAAGCTTATGAAAGCTAATAAGTAAGTATTTATAATACTTAATATATATTAAAGAGGATTTAACCTTAATATAATATATAAGTAAGATTTAGATATATAAATAATATATACTATATAATAGAAAACTAAATCTAAGCTTTAGTATAAAAGACTTAGTTATCTAAGCTTTAGAGAGATAAAAAAGACTATAAAGATAATAAAGAGCTATATAATATTCTCTAAGTTAGTAGTTCTATAATACTATTAAATCTATAATTTCTTAAAGAGCCTGAGATACTCTCTATAAATACTAAGGTATTATATAGAGAAAGTAGAAGATATTCTTTATATTAATATTAGAGAAGTAAAGCTAGTAAGATACTTTAAGTACTTCTTACTAATTATAGATAATAAAAAATATTTCTAAGTAATTATCTTTATAGATATAAAGAATAAGTTAGTATACTAATTAAGGATTTATCTCTAAGAATAGAAAAATACCTTTAGTAAAGTAATAGAGATTATCTATATAGATAATATAGAGAAGTTTATAGTAACTTACCTTAAGGTTATATTATAGAATAATAAAATAAAAATAGAGTTATTACTACTATATATATATAAATAGAATAGTATAGTAAAGTATATAATTTAGATTATTCTAGATAAAATATATACTTTAAGTATTAATTTAGAGGTTCTAGTAGATTTATAGCTATATTTACATATAGCAGCAGTTTATATTATTAACTACTTCTATACTATAGCTATTATAGATAAGATATCTATTTAGGCACTCTATAATAAGTTATTAAGTCTAAAAAGAGACTATATATCTAATATAAGCTAGTTATAAATTATTAAGAGTATCTACTTTACTTATATTAATCTAGAAGTCTAGGTTAATAGTAAAAAGATAGTAATATATATAGAGAAAGATATCCTTATTAGTTATTATAGAGACTAAGTATATAGAATATAAATACTAAAGCAGGATAAAATTATTATCTACTTTAATATTATATTTTATAAATCTATAATAGAGCTAGAGAAATACTAATAAATACTATTACTTAGTTAAGGCCTATAGTTCTAAAGCTATATATAAGAAATTATAGAATAAATATATAAAATATATCTATAAATTAGAGAGACTAGATCTTTAGGAGGAGAGAATATAGCTTATATTTATACTATAACTTTTATAACTAACCCCTTTATAAGTAATTAGAAAATAAGTTTATAGCCTTATATAGACCTAATAACTATTATAGAAGTATAAAAAGTATTATAGTTTATTAATAAGGAGGAGACACTATAAAGTCTCTAACTAATAGCTAAATAGATTTAGAAATATAAAAAAGCCTATAGTAAGCTTATAAAGTATAAAGTATAGATTATAGTAAGAAGCTTTCTATAAGTCTCTAGATAAGACTTTACCTAGATATATATCTTAATATCCTAAATAGTATTATAGTAGATTCTATTACTCTATATATAGCAAAAGAGATATTTTATATAGTAATAGAACTTTATTAATATATATTTAAATAAAAAGCTAGAGAAGATAGTCTATATAATATCTTTCTCTTTAAATAAGAAGTTCTTTATAGATCTATAGTATAATAGCTTTATAGCTATATATAGTTATAAAGAAGATTAAGAGTAAGTTATTAAACTCTATAAAGCTCTATATAAACTATAATAGAGTAAGAGATAGTAGTAAAAGAAGTTATAAAAGATCCTTTAGTAAATAGGATTTATATTACTATACTTAGATAATATAACTTACTATAATAAAACTCTTAATATTATAATAGTAATATATATTAATAATATTCTAGTAATAAAGCTAGAAGCTACTCTAGATATAATCTATAGATATATAAGTAATAAGATTAAAGTTAATAACCTTAGAGTACTTAATAGCTTTCTTAGTATTTAACTTATCTTTAATAAAAAGTATTAAAGAACTATTATTAACTAAGAAATATACTTAGCTAATATAGTATAAGAATTTAGACTAGAGGTTAAGTCTATAAATATACTAGTTAAAACTAGAGCACTTAACTTTATAGTTTCTAGTATAGAGACCTTTTTAAATCTAAATCTCTAGAGTTAGTACTAAAGAGTATTAAGTAAAGTTAGCTTTAGAGCATTTATAATATAGCTAAACCTCTTCTTTAGTATAGAATTATAGATTAAATTCTCCTATTATCTTAATAAGTTATATAAAAAGAATATAAAGTACTTAATATAGTATCTTAGTATATATCTCTTCTTTATAATAAGTTATAATAATAAATATAAAGCTAGAAACCTAAATAAATAGAGTCTCTATAGCTATATTAATAGTAACTATATTAGCTATAAAAATATAGTATACTTAATAATAAAATAGATCTTCTTTATAGCTAATAGATCTATATTATAGAGATTATAATAATAGGTAATAGTCTCTAAGTTATTAACTAAAGCTAAGTACTATATAGTATTATTAGTTATATTAAAAGCACTTTAGATATATAATTTCCTAAGTAAACTTAGAGTAGAGCTTAGAGAACCTCTTTATATATAGATTAATAATATAGAAGCTATTATATTTATAAAAGAAAAGTCTATAAATAACTATATAAAGTATATATAGATTTATAAGCACTTTATATAAGAGGTTATTAAATATAGTAAGGTTAATATTTAGTATATATCTTCTATAGATAATATAGCTAACCTATTTATAAAGCTACATAAAAGAATAATCTTTAAATAACTCTATAAGAGAAGCAGTATAAAGCTATTTAAAGCTAATACTACTATAGAGAATTATACTAAGAAGGTTTAATATATATATAAACTAATCTCTTAGTGAGGAGGAGTATTATAACTATAAATAGTGCCTTACTATAATAAGCAGGCTATATATAGCATAATATTAAGCTATATATAGGTTAGAGATATAAGTAGTGATTTAAGGGCTTAATAATATATAAGAGGAGCACTAAGTATACTATAATTTAGTATAAGGATAGCTCCACTTATATAACTTTAATTAATATACTTATTAGACCCTTATTTCTAACCTAATAACTATATATAGGATCCTTATTATTATAAAACTACTAACACTGCACTTGCTCTCCCCGTCTAGCACTAAGCGCCTACCTACGCAGGAGGGGAGGGGGTTTCAATAGTGACTAATCATACTATTATGCATAGACATAGTATTATTTAACAACACACTATAGACAGGCTAACATATACATATTACTAGTTATATTATATTACCCTTAAATATATAATTAGCTCTATATTAGTTATTATCTAACTACTAGAACTACATAGAGTGCTAATTATCCTTATTATATAGTATGCTAAGTTATATTTCTCTTAATACTACTATTATAATATCTTATCCTTAATTATATATTAAACTATATATTCTTAGTAATTATAAATAATTACGCTTAAGATACTTTTAGTTAGTATTTCTATTTTAGTCTTACTATAGAGATCCTCTATTATATATTATCAGTCTATTTACTTAATATCTTCTAATTTAGTATATTACTAGTAAAAGTAATAATATTAATTAGGTATATATAGGAATTCTTAAATAGATAATATAACTCTTAAAATATAATATAATACTCTTAGTGCTTCCCTAGATTAGTAAAAGTACTATAATTAAATTCACCTTAAAGAACACTTTTTCCCTACTTAATAATTCACTTAGTGCTAGTACTATAGTTCCTATATCCTCTAATTTCACTAATTTAGCAGCAGTAATTATTAAATTAAGAAAAGGGTATTAATAGCTAGATCACCCACTAGTATAGGGTAGATTTCAGTTTATTATATAAATTATTTTTGCTATTAATATCTCTCACTAATCTAGGAGTTATCTTAGCTAAAAAGAAATTATATTATTATTATTATAGGAAATAGAAATTAATATACTAAGATATAGCTTTTCTATAAAGAATATAAAGGAGCTAGGACTTAGTTTAGATAATTTAGTTATACTACCAGACTTATATACTATACTTATATCTCTAGTATAGTAAAGTTTAGATATCTTAAATAAGAATAGTCCTCACAAAGCATTAGATAACTTTTATTCTAGCAAAAGCAGGAATAGTAATATTTAAGGTTTAAAACCTTTCTTTTAAAATCAGGCCCTTATTATAAAGTCTTTTTAGTTAGGATAAATATTATATAGATTTCTATAACTTTAAGTTCTAATCTACTATTATTATATTAAATAAAAAGATAAAAAGCTTAGAATTAGTAAGGCTTGGAATAGATTTATATTTTCTTATCTATATAAATACTAATAATATACTAAACTTATTAAAATCTTACTTAAGTATCTTATGTTATAATAAAATAAATATAGACTAAGCAGGATACTTCTTTAAATTTTAGTAAACTTACCTCTCTATATAGATATCTTATTATAAACCTTTACTATATATCTTATATATATTATATTAAGTTTATAATATTTTAATAATAATAAAGTTTATAAATCCTTTTAAGCTATCTACTTAATATATCTCTTTTCCTAAACTATCTATAACTCTTTCTAGAAATATTATAATACTAGAAAGCTAAGAAAATAAGATAATAGCTCTATCTACTTACCTTAAGATATCTAAAACTTATAAGTTATAGATAATAAGATTACTAAATAAACTAATATTTTCTAAGCTATATACTATAAGATAATATAAACTAAATAAAATTACCCTATATACTTTTTCCCTAAACTAAGAAACTATTATATATATAATAAGAACTAAAAGCTAACCTTTATATATAAGCTAATAATTCTTTAAAAGAAATATATCTTTAATACTTACCTTAAATTTCACTAGAATCAGAAAGCTCCTTATTATTTTCAGGATCTAGTAAGTTCTTATTATTTCCCTTATTACTAGCTTACTAAATCTTATACTACCTCTTAAACTCTGATTTAGATATATTATCCACAAAGTTAACTAGCTTTAGTTAGACTTATATTTTATATATTAAATTTCACTAAATTTTATAATAATACTTACCTCTACTTTTATCTCTACTAATATCTCCTTTATTAAAAGAACTAGCTACTAAGCTTTTCTTAAAATATTTACCTAAATAGTTTTATTAATAGTACTCTTCTTAGTTAACTTATTAATAGTCTCTATATATTTCTATATTAAGTTATTAATAGGTTTATAAGTTAAAGCCTTTATAATTATTAAGATATTAATAATCTACTTATTCTTTATTATACTAGGTTTCTTAAGTATATTATAGCTAGCTTCTATAGCTATCTTATACTATATTTCCACTAGAAGTACTTTTTCTAGTATCTCTTTAAAGGTGTTTTTGCTATTAGTATTAAGAATAGGTTTCCTATCAGAACCTATAATAACTTTATACTAAAATATATAGATACCTTTCTTACTACTAAGCAGAAAGTTTTCCTTACTATTATAATAAGTAATAGCTAAAAGAAACTTTATTCTAGTTATCTTAGACTTATATTTAGGGTTTAAGGTATCTATTATAAGCTAATATAGCTACTCTTAGAAGAGATATACTATCTTAATCTTAGTTTAATAAAAGAATAGTACTCTAAAGGAGATATAACTTATATTATCTAAGGATAGTTAAAGGCTACTTATATTACCTAATTAGCTCTTTCCTTATAGAATAAATATCTAGAGTAATAATTAGAGAAGTAAATATTAACTTTATAGATAGAAAAGAAAATTAGAAACTTACTTAATTCTATATTAAAATAATATAGATTATAGCAGTAAGTATTAAAAAGAGAGGAAACTATCTTAGTATAATAGAGAAAGCTATCTACTATAGATATAGATTATTATTAAAGAAGAAGGGTATAAAAAAGAGAAAAGAGTAAAGAAGGGGAATATTAGGTATAGAGAAGTTAGATATTAAGAAGTAAAGGAGTAACTTAAGAATTATAATTAATTACCTTATTTTAAAAGAAATAAGAGTAACTCTAATATGATAATAGATATTAAAAAGGAAGACCTCTTTTATCTATATTAAACTTACTTTTTATTAAGAAATATGTTAAGTGTTTATATTTTAGAGAGAAAGAGTATATATCTAAGATAGGCTCCTAAAGATATATAAAATATACTAAGATCTACTAAATACTTAAGACTCTAAGCTTCTAATTTATATTTTTAGAGAAATAATATCTATTCCTTTATATTTACTAAAGTATACCTTAATTTAAATATAAGAGGGCCTAGCTTAGTAAATCTATATAACTTTACTAATATATTATAAGATTTAAAAAGTACTTTATAATACTACTCTAAGTTATAGCATTTTCTCTAACTAAAAGAATTCTAAGTAAAGTATATATTATAAAATAAAAGTAATATTTTAGTAAATTATACTATATATAGAACTAGATCCTAAGATTATATCTTAGTTTTATGAAATTATATAGTAAATAAAACCTTACTAAATATATATTAGATAGGCTATAGTAAAATAAAAATATCTATTTTATTTAAGAGATAAAGTAAATATACTTAGAAGCTAATCTCTAAAGATTAGTAAAGTTTACTAAAAAAGGTTTCACTTATAATATAACTACCTAATTAAAGATATATACTAGTAAATAGCACTAAAAGCTAGACTCTTATTACCTATATTAATTATCTACTTAATAATTTTATATCTAGTTAATACCTAAAAATTTCTATATAACTCTATAATCCTAAAGGCTACTACTACTAACTAACTTTACTAAGACTTTCTATAGCTACCTAATATATTCTATAATATCTATACTTATTTACTAAATATTATTTATATAGTAAGTAAGTAAATATCTCTAAAGCAGATTAGAAACTCTATTAGTATCTCTAGTAGCTAGATTCTATAAGCTAAGAGTATTATAGAGTTTGCTATTTAGCTTAAATAAATCCTTATTATTATTAAAGCTTAGAAATACCTTCTTCTTCTTCTAAGCAGCCACTATACTGCTTTAGGGTCTTTTATAGATATAATCTAAGTTCTAGATCTAAATATACTTTAGCTTCTTTAAATTAAATAGCTAGTCTTAGTAATCTATTATCTATCTCTTATTAAATATCTTATTAGGGAATAAATTCTTCCTAGTCCTAGTACCCCTCTCTTAGTATAAGTGCTTTTTCTATATAGTATATATCTTAATATAGATATCTATAATAATATTAGATAATATATTTTTATAATAAGGAGAGAGTGTTAATATACTAAAATACTAAATCTTTATACTAGCTTTACTCTTCTTAATATTAAGCTAACCCTTAGTTTAATAAAATAACTACTTAAATAGCTTATATTTATAGATATTAGTTAGAAATTAGTAAATAGCAGTAACTTCTATTATCTTAGTAAAGTGCTTATTCTTTAACTCTAATCTGAAAATATATATCTATATTATAGTTAGTAATAGGCTTTATAGAAAAGATTAGTAAAGATATACCTTAAAGTTAGCTATAGTCTTAGACTTCTATATATTTATATTATCCTTAATATAATATACTATTAGTTTCTTAATCTATAAGGTGTTTAGTATATTAAAAGTGTGGAAATAGTAGTTTACTAATATATTAGAGCTCTACTTACTAAGAGTAATAAGAAATATTTTCTAGAAGCTTGCCTCTAGTACTTTAAAATAAGGCTATAAAGAATCCTCCTATTTATTATTAATCTTAGTAATATACTTATACTTCTTATTAGTTAATTTAGTATTAATATTAATAAAGCTAGGCTTAGTAAATATTAGTTAAATATTAACCTTACTATAATATAAATTAGAGAATAAAAATACTATTAACTTATAATTTAGCTATAGAGGTAATTATTAAGGTTAGTATAGTTAGACTCCTTATATTTATTATATCTTAGTTTAGTATTCTAATTAATTAGTATATTAATATTATCTAGAGTTATATTTATAGATATTTTAAGAGGTAGTAATACTAAGTTAAGATATATTAAGGAAGTATAAGGCTTTTTTCTAGTTAGATAAGATAGATTAAAGATTAGAGCAGAGATATAGTACTTAACTAAGAGGAGCTAAGACTAGATAAAGCTGCTCTAAGAGCTTAATAGAGTAAGAAAAAGTGGATTTAGGAGATCTTAGACTAGATAAAGCTGCTCTAAGAACTTAATAGAGTAAGGAAAGGTGGATTTAGGAGATCTTAGACTAGATAAAGCTGCTCTAAGAGCTTAATAGAGTGAGAAAAGGTAGATTTAGGAGATCTCAGACTAAATAAAGCTGCTCTAAGAGCTTAGCAGGATAGTAGCAGCTAGATCTCTAGAAAATTAGTATTTATAAGATAAATTTAGGAAAAATAGGTGGGAGAAGTTAATAAGAGGTTAAAGTTAAGAGAGAGAAGTTAATATTATTTAAAGTTATAATATTAAAGAGCTATTACTATTTATTAAATAATAAATAGGAGTAATATAATAAGGTAAGGTAGGAGATTAATTATTAAAGAAGAAACTATAGAATCTAGTAGCTATTCTTATAAAGGAGGTAACTATAATATACTTTAAATTTTATACTATACTTCTTAACTGCCTACTTAGTTATATAATAGATAACTCTGCTTTAGAACTTTATATTATTTTAAGTTTAGCTTAGAAATAAACTTTCTCTTCTATTTATATATAAAACTGTTAAAATTCTATTAAAATACTTAGTTATTTTAGTTACTTAATTTACTATAGTTAAAGCTATTACTAGTAGGGACTAAACTATCTGAGGCTATATCTACTATTACTAGACTACTTAGAATTTAGATTTATATTAAGCTAAGATAAATAACTATATCTTAATTTATAGTAAGTAGCTAAAGACTCTAACTTCTTAGGCTAAGTAGCAAATTCTAAAGTATAGTACTAGTTAAATATTAATATTACTAATACTCTTATTAACCTAGATAGTAAATATAATAATATTAATATCTCTATAAATAGTAGTATTAGAGATACTATATAACCTAATATTAGTAAAGAGCTAGTTAATATATTAAATATAGCTTAAGGAATTTAGAATACTATAGAAGAGGAAACTCTAGCCTATAAAGATAAAACTTCACTAAACTCTAAGTATAATACCTCTTTAGGGCTTTACTATAGAGTAAGTAATTAGCTAACTATAGGCTATATTATAAGAATATCTAATAATAACTTATTAGGAAACTTTAAGGATATAGAAGATAATACTTATAGAAATAGTAAAAATATACTTATTAATAAATCCTAAAATCTTTGTAATATTATACTATATAAACTCCTAAAAGACTATATCTAGGAGGTTTTCTATAAAATATAACCTTTTACTATATCTAATATAGCTTTTAAGATTATAGTATTTCTTACTAAAGCAAATGTGCTATAGTATTTAAAAATTCTAAACCTCTTATATACTATATATTAATTACTTCTTAAGATACTATAGACTTTACTAATTAAGGAACTCTAAGTGCTTCTATAAGAGAAAGATTACCTACTCTATAATTTCTAATCCTAACTTCTGCTCTATATAATATAAAGAAAAATAGTAAATCTAGATATAATAAAATTACCTAGTTAAGTAAGTTATATTAAGGAGATACTATTATTTAATCTAAAGAGTATATTATAGATAATACTTAGCTTAAAACCTCTTTCTAATCTAGTTTATTAAGGAATAGTATAGTAGAATCCTAGAGAGTTAGAACTCTAAAAGACTAAAGTCTGGAGTAAATCACTTTAGATAATATTAAGAAAATATTATTATTACCCTAATATATCACTGATTTTTCTATTAGACTTTATCCTATATTAATATAATAATATCTACTATTCTGGTTTTAATATCTCTAAGCTTTATATAGGTAGAATTACTTAGTATAGCTTAGACTTTCTAGTAGAAGTAAGAGAGAATCTTACTTATAGATATAAGATTATCTTTATTAAACTAGTATATCTAAAATCTTAACTTCCTGAAAAGTACTAGGGTATATTTAATAAATAGCTTAAATTTTTACTAGCTATACTAGGGTAGCAGGAAATTATCCTATTAGAGTAGTATAAGATTAAAGTATCTATTAACTAAGTATCTAAATAATTTAAGCTATTTCTATTCTATTTATATAACTCCAGAAAGGTTATAATATATAAACTATTAAGTTAAGTAATATTTATTATTAGATATATTCTTAGTAGTAAGGTAATTAGTAAAGCCTAACTGCTTAGGCTTTTAATAATCTTAAGCCTATATAGAGGTAAACTAGAATTATAAATATATAGGAGAGCCTAGTTTACTAATTAATTTAATAATAAGGATATTATATTATTACTTTATAAGCCTTTCTGTAATATATTTAGGCTATATTAAAATATATATTGCTTAATACTTAGCTTCTATACCCTCCTAGTATAGTTTCCTAACTATATTAATATATAAAGATTAAGTATACTTTCTATTATACTAGCTCTATATATATTAAAGTATATTAATATTCTTAACTATCTAGCTTATTTTATAGAGCTAGATAAGAGCTATAAAGTTACTATTAGCAAGAGGGATATATTTATCTATATATTTCTATTATATTTTATTAAAGATATTCCTTAGTAATAAGAAATATCTAGCTATCTTAGCTATAATATAAATATACTATACTGAGAATATCTTATCTCTAAGGCTAAGTATAATAAGATTAGCTTTAATATTATATAATAGAGAAGATATTATTTCTATATAAAGCAGATTTATAAAGAGGCTAAAAATATACTCTAAGTTACCTATTAAAGAAAAGTCCTTTAGTAATTTAGCTTCTCTAAGGATATAAGTATAATAGATACTATATAAAGCTTTACCCCTATACTAGATCTATACTATATAAGGCTATTAGACACTATATATTTAGAACTTATATCTCTAGTAAAGAATACCTAGAGGGTTATTTTTAAATATATATTATATCCTAAGTATATTAAAATATATAACTAAAGCTTCTTAAAGTTACCTCTTCTATTAATATATAAAAGGATATAGTTACCTCTCTCTTATCTTAAGTCTTAGTAAATTATAGAAGCTAGTATAGTATTAGTAATTATACTAGTTACTTTAAGATATTAGGTAAAGGATAAATATATTAATAAATACTTTATAATAGCAATTTCCTAAGCTGCCCTAGATTATCTTCTAGAAGTCTTAGAGTTTAATAAGCTTAGCATTTTAGATATACTAGTTCTTTATTTTTATAGAATAGCCTCATTAAACTTAGTTATCTATAGTTAATAGCCTTAGGTCTTAGATAAGAAAGTATTTATTAATATTATCTATACTAGCTAAAGAGCTCTCTAACTTCTATTTAAGATAGTATCCTAGCAAATTAAGCTTTAATTATTAAGATTATTAAGGATAGAAAGATATAATATAATATCTACTTATCTAAGAGGAGGAGCTTATAGCTAGTAACTAGATAAGTTCTTTAGTGTTATAGAAGGTTATAATAAAAAAAACCTAATATATATCTAAATAGAAGTTATAGTTAGTACTCTAGCTAGAGATATTACTGTAAGTATAGTAAGCATAGCTACTAGTATTTCAAATTTCACTATTCTAGATAGGGATAATATTAATCCAGAGTTATTTAAGGGTAATAATAAGTTAATAGCATAGAAATATATAAAAGGACTCCTAAATATTTATATTAGTCTATACTACTAGGAGATATAGTATATATATAAAACTTACTATTATGTTTTTACCTTGCTTAGTGAGAATAAATATTAATAAGTTATATTTATAACTAGAAAGAAAAAGTAGTTTCTAATATAACTTGAGGAAATTTAAGTTTAATATTATAAGAATAAATTATAGAAAGGTAGCAGCAACCCTCTTAGAGTAAGAGTGTCTCTAAAAAGCTGTTTTTTTCAGCCTTATAGAAGTATATTTTAATAATTTCTCTGAACTTAATAATACCTTCTTAACTTTTAAATAGAACTATCTATTATTTACTAAGTATATTAAGAGTAAGCTTTAGATTAGAGTATTTAATAATAAGGAGGCTAATAATAAAGATAATTAAGTAAAGAAGTTTAAGATATAAAATAATAATAACTATTAAGTAACTAGACTCCTTAAAATTCTTAAGTAATCTATAGTAATAGTAAGGAAAGATAAGATCCTCTATATTATTTTCCTTTATTAAGAGTTAATAAATAGTAACTTTTATTTATATTTAGAAGAGGCCTATAATAAGGATTATAATATAAGGAATCTTATAGAGAAAGGAAGAAGCATAATTAAATAGGGTCTATAACTCTTATTTACTATAAGGTAAGATACTTCCCTAATAGATAAGTTAATACTAATTTATTCTTTTAGTAGCTATTAATGCAGATACTTTAATATAGAAGAGTTTGCTTAGATTTATAATAAAAAGCTTATTAGAATTAATAGTATATTTACTTACTGCTTCTTAATTATATACTGGATTTTCCTTATAGTTACTACTACTAAACATTATACTAAGAATCAGGAACTTAATAAAGTACTAAAGTGCCCTATCTATAATATCTCTAACTATAGGTTTATTATTAAACTCCTAGCTCTTTTACCTAATAAGGAGTGGATTATCTAGTATAATAATAGAATATTAATATATCTATAGTATAAGATATTTATAGTCTAACTAAGCAGGGTAGTGGGATAATTTTACTAATACCTATAAGGCTAAGAAAGGTCTGGAGTTATTAGTATAGAGCATACTAATAGGAAACCTAATTCACTAAGTTACTAAAGTTAATAAATTTAATTATATATCTATAGTATATAGATAATAAAGCATAAAGCTCCTTATTATCCTAGATAACTCTCTTATACCTTAAGAATACTTAAGCTAAAGAAGTTAGTATAGCTACTTAACTAAGTATCCTAGTATTTACTAATAGTTATAAAAACTATAATTAGTATTTATAAACAATAAGAATACTTTAATAAAGATAAAAGTTATAATATAGAGATTTCACTAAAGTACTAATAAAACTATTAAGGAAATAATTATTATAAATAAACTAGCTCTACTACTATTAGTTTCACTAAGATATATGCCTCTATATTATAAAGTATTAATATAAATAATTTAATTATTTTATTTCACTAACCTTAAGTACTTAAGATAATATAGTTCTTAGAATATAATCTCTAGTATAGTAACCTATTCTAGAAATTATATAGTATTTACTAAGCCTAATTATAGCACTATAAGCACTAGCTACTAGCTATAGATACTTAATTAGTAAAATCCCACTTAGATAGATTAGCACTCCCTACCTTCTCCTTAACCACACTATATTTTAGTTAATATCTCTCTTCTATTAAGATTATTTAGCACTTAATTTTTATATTATTAATATATAATAACTCTCTTTTTTTTGCTTCTAGATAGCTCTAGGGATATATACTATATAAAAACTCACTTATATCTATTAATCTCTTTAGCAATACCTAGTATATTAAGTCTGTTAATATTTATATTCTAAGTAAGGTGCTTAGGATATTATTAATTCTATACTAGGTAATATCTATAGCAATCTATCTATAGTATTAGAGAGTATATAGTCTATACCTCCTCTAGATCCTAATACCTAATTAAGATCTGCTTTTCTAGCTATTATTTAAGTATTCTAGTAGATACTAAACTCTTATATACTAAAAGCTTAGCTACTTTAATATCTATAGAAGAACTCTATTAAATTTACCTATAACTATGTAATAACCTTAATATTATAGCTAATATTCCTAAATAATCTATAAATTTGAAAATTAACCTTTTTAGTTAAGGTAAGCTTTTTAACTTTCCCTTCTTATTAAATAATATTTACTAAAATACTAATTAGCACTACTTAAGTAGATCTATCCTCCTTTCTAAAGCACTAACTAATATCTATTAATATTTATCTATATATTGCTACTCTTAAATAAAATACCTCCTAATATATCTCCCTTATTACTATCTTCTTTAGATTTAATATTTTAGATACTTCTTCTAGTAGAGTATTATTAGTTTTATAATCTATAACTAGTCTCTTTATAGAATAGCTACTAAAGATATTAGTAAAATACCTATATATTAAGCTTCTTAGCAGCTAGCTTTATAATTATATCTAGCCTTATTTTCAGTAAGTAATATTATATTTTTAGAATTCTATCTCTAATATATCTAGAAATATATTCTATCCTAGGTACCTTACCTTCTTAGCTATTAATTAGTATATTTCACTAAACCTAGTTAGGACCTACCTACTTAGGATTATATCAGAAAATTAATAATATAATATACTCTACTTTCTAGACTAAGGTAGTAGGCTTCTTGCTTTCTTAATATTAGAAATACTAATAAGTCTTTAGTATCCACAGAGTTTAACTTTACCTATAATACTTATATATATAGATATATTTCCTAAAAGACCTTATAATAAATTAAGCTCTATTTAGGACAGCCTAGGTAAGCCTAGGTTAGATTAAGCTCTATTTAGAACAGCTTAGGTAAGTCTAGGTTAGATCTAGATTAGATTAAGCTCTATCTAGGATAGCCTAGGTAAGCTTAGGTTAGATTAAGCTCTATTTAGAATAGCCTAGAATAGATTAAGATCTATATATAGTTTAGAGTTATAAAGAGAAAGAGGATAAGGATAA
This sequence comes from Colletotrichum neosansevieriae, assembly GCA_036785495.1. Taxonomy (NCBI): domain Eukaryota; kingdom Fungi; phylum Ascomycota; class Sordariomycetes; order Glomerellales; family Glomerellaceae; genus Colletotrichum; species Colletotrichum neosansevieriae. Next base: position 29,422 of record JAVHLV010000522.1, read on the forward strand.
AGAAAGAAGGAAGGGCTAGAGGAGATCTCCTTTTTATATAAATAGAAAGGTTATCTAAATAGTATTAATAAATATTAATTTAAGATTTAAGGAAAGTATAGATACTATAATAGAGCAATACTTAGTGAACTATATATATTACTTAGTTATAATAAACTTACTAACTAGAGATAATATAGAATTAAATATATTAAGCTAACTATAGATAATTTTATAGATATACTAGTAGTATAGCTATATCCTCCTAACTAGTCTCCTAAACTTACTAACCTAAGATAATATAGAATTTAGTGCTTTAAGCAGACTTTATAAACTTTATAAAGATACTCTTAGTAAAATTATACCTTTCTAATTAACCTAGCATAACCTCTAAAAGGATAGCCTTACTTACTAAGAACTATATTAAACTAAATATTTCAGGCTAAATAGATAAAGTCTTATATCTTTTTATATATTATTAAGTAAAAGACTTTATATTTATAGAGTTATACTTAAGAGAGGAATACTTATTTTTACTAACCTATATAGTTATCAGTATCTATACTAATTTATTTATTATCTATATAGTGTATAATATCCTAGTACTCTAGATAAGCAGACCTATATAGATAAGTATATTTACTAAACTAATATAGATAAGGTTATTATTATAAATAAGTAACTAGCTTAGTAATATATATCTACTAAGCAGATTAAAAGATTAGAGCTAAATATAGTAAAATAATTAAGTTTATACTTTTAATAAGTCTATATCTATAAGAAGCTAGTTATAGCATAGAAGATAGGTTAAAGTTCTTATACTGAATTTTATAGGAAATATTTAATATAGCAAATACCACTAAAACAGTCCTTTAGCCTAAATATTATATACACTAACTAAAAGCCTGCAGATAGTATATACAGCCACTATTAGAACCCCCCCCCCCCTTCCCCGGTAGGTAGTGTCCGTCATAATAACTATCTGCAAGAATAATATTGCTAAGCTGTTAATTTACTCCCCAGCCCACTCTAGCAGGGCGCTCCCAGGTTAACCTAATTATAGTTCCAGTGCCCTCGACGTAGCATATTATTTTTATCTGCTTTCTCTTTTCAGATTAGCTTCTATTTATAGACGTTATTATTAATTATATTCTCAGTGTAATAACAAGGATTCTATGCGCAGTTAGGGGTCAGAAATAAGGGTCTAATAAGCATATTAATTAAAGTTATATAAGCAAAGCTATCCTTATACTAAATTACAGTATGCCTAGTGCTCCTCTTATATATTATTAAGCTCCTGAGTTATTACTTATGCCTTTAAATCACTATTTATATCTTTAATCTATATATAGCTTAATATTATACTATATACAGTCTGCCTATTATAATAAGGCACTACTTATAGTTATAACACTCCTCCTCACTAAGAACTTAGTTTATATATATATTAAACCTTCTTAACGCAATTCTCTATAGTAGTGTTAGCTCTAAATAGCCTTATATTACTCCTCTTATAGCGTTATTTAAAGATTATCCTTTTAAATAGCTTTATAAATAGATTAGCTATATTATTCACTAATAATATATACTTAAAGTTAACCTCACTATATTTAATAACCTCTTATATAAAGTAGTTATAAATCTATATATACTTTATATAATTATTTATAAACTCTCTCTTTATAAATATAATAGCTTCTATATTATCTATCTATATATAAAGAGGTTCTCTAAGCTCTATTCTAAGTTTACTTAGGAAATTATATATCTAAAGCACTTTTAATACTATTAATAATACTATATAGTACTTAGCTTTAGTTAAGGACTTAGAAACTATAGCCTATTATTATAATCTCTATAATATAAACCTATTAGCTATAAAGAAGATCTATTCTATTATTAAGCATACTATATCTTTATAGCTAGTATAGTTACTATTAATATAGCTATAGAGACTCTATTTATTTAGGTCTCTAGCTTTATATTTATTATTATAACTTATTATAAAGGAGGGATATATACTAAGATACTATATTAAGCGCTTTATACCCTTCTTATATAACTTATTAGGATAATAGGAGAACCTAGCCTATAGTTCTATACTAAAGGAGAGGTCCAGCTATATTATAAGTGCTCTAAAGCTAACTTTACTTAATACTCTCTAGTACTAACTCTAGAGATTTAGTCTCTCTGATTTGCAGATATACTTCGCGTATCTGCTTTATAATTCCTTATATATAGCTCTAGAACTATAGGCCTTAACTAGGTAGTAGTGTTTATTAGTGCTCCTCTAGCTCTATTATAGGTTTATAAAAGATAATATTAAAGTGGATAATAATCTTATCCTGCTCTAGTATTTATATTCTATATACTTAGTCTCTATAATAACTAATAAGAATATCTTTTTCTATATTTACTACTATCTTTTTGCTCTTAACCTAGATTTCTAGATTAATATAAATAAAGCAGATACTCTTAATAATCTATAACTAGCTTATATTAAGTATATAGTCTCTTCCTAAGCTTAATAACTTATTATAGAGCACCTAAATAGATATTTTATTTATAATAGCTATAGTATAGAAGCAGTTAATAATATAGACTGCTACTATAAATAAATATAGCTATAAATCCACTAAGACCTCTAAATTAATACTTAAAGCATATATCTTATCTAGAATAATCTAAATTATACACTCCACTATACTATTCTATTTATATATATATAGTAGTAATAATTCTATCTTTATTTTATTATTCTATACTATAGCCTTAAGGTTAGTTACTATAAACTTCTCTATATTATCTATATAGATAACCTTTATTATTATACTAAAGGTGTTTTTCTATTCTTAGAGATAAATCCTTAACTAGTATACTAGCTTATTCTTTATATCTATAAAGATAATTACTTAGAAATATATTTTATTATATATAATTAGTAAGAAGTATTTAAAGTACTTTACTAGCTTTACTTCTCTAATATTAATATAAAGAATATCTCCTGCCTTCTCTATATAGTATCTTAGTGTTTATAGAAAGTATCTTAGGCTTTTTAAGAGATTATAGGTTTTATAGAGTTATAAAACTACTAACTTAGGGAATATTATATAGCTCTTTATTATCTATATAGTTTTCTTTATCTCTCTAAAGCTTAGGTAACTAAGTCTTTTATACTAAAGCTTAGATTTAGTCTTCTACTATATAGTATATATTACCTATATATCTAAATCTCTCTTATATATTATATTAAGGTTAAAACCTCTTTAGTATATATTAAGTATTATAAATACTAGTCTATTAGCTTTAATAAGCTTATTCCTATTAAGGTAACCTCTACTAAGGTAAAGTCTCTCTCTACTAAATATATTAATAAGAAAACTTAGTATATATAATATATCTTATAATTATATTAACTCTTAAAGTATAGTATAACTATTTCTATATACTTAGAGTAGATAAAACCTCCTTCTATATATATTATATATAGAGTTATTAATAGGGTATACTTATTATTATTATACTATAATATATTATTTATTATAT
>JAVHLV010000523.1:0-32659 GCA_036785495.1 Colletotrichum neosansevieriae
CAGTATTATTAATACTGTAATATACTGTGTTATATTATATAGTATATTATTAAGTATTATTATTTATTATATATTTTATAGGTCTTATATATTAAGGGTTTTTGAGATATTTAAATAATATCTTATACTATATACTCTTTAGTCTTTATTCTTTAGCTATAGTAAATACTTATTATTATAGATCTATCTTATCTATAGCTACTTTAAGAGTATAACTTACTTTTATTAAAGTTTTAGAGATATTCTACTCCATATATATACTTAGTAGGTAATTAGTCTAGATACTCTAGGTTATAGAGCTATCTTTTAATTATATAGTCTTATACTTTAAGTATAGCTATATATAGCTTACTAGAAAAGCAGCCTTAAATAAGGTTTATAGTATATAGTAGCACTAGAGCAATAATAATTTATATTATCTATTTTTATTTATATATTTTAAAGAGTACTTATACCTTTCTCTATACCCCTTTATATTTATAAGTATACTCTATAAAGCTATAAAAAATGCTATTAGTGGGATCTCTAAACGGGTTATTAGTTTAAAATAAGTATTTATATAGATAGAAGTGTTATTTATTCCTAGTATAGTAGTAGTAGCTAGGGCTACTAGGCTTTATGGTAGTAATAATATAGCTATATTTATTTTTTTAGTATTATAGCTTCTAGATCTTCTATATACTTATTAATATAGTTATTATACTTAACTACCTTATCTATCTCCTTATTAATATTTTATAGAGCAGCTTATATATAGCTCTTACTAATTAGCTAGTTAATCTACTCTTATATTATAGTAAGGCTTATATATTAAAACTCTTTAGTAAGCCTCTTTAAGTTATTATTAAAAAACTTCTTCTTATTAAATATTATATTATATATAGTAAATACTTCTATATATAGCAGATTCTATATATAAAAGGAGTTACTAAATATATAGCCTATTAGGAAGCTAATAAATATATATAGTATAAGCCTCCTATAGTATTATGACTTAAGTTAAGCTTTCTTTATTATAGTAAATACCTTATAGCTATAGATATATAGGTATAAGAGGTTGGGATATATATAATTAGCAGACTTACTTACCTAAAAGTGTTTATAGAATAGCTTATAAAGTATTTACTAACCTCTTATTACTATAAATATATAGTTATATAGATAGGTAGATAACTCTATTATCTCAGGCTATAATATATCTAGTAGCTTTATATCTATTACTATAGCTTATATATACTTCTTAATTATAGCACTAATTTATTCTACTCTACTATTCTATACTTAGGTATTAAGAGTAGAGAGCTTAAGGTAGATATCTTATACCTTCATAGTACTAATAATATATAGGTGCTTTATAAGCTTAAGGTTTATTTTAATTACCTTTATATATACTCTATACTATATTAAGAGTATTATTAAGTAGTTTTTAATTACTATAAAGAGTTTATCTATATCTTATTATATAAAATAGAAGTTCTAGGTATATACTATAAACCTATCTATTATAAGAAGTGCTGAGTAATACTCTTTATATTCTTTATTATAATTATAAAAGTCTAGAGTAATATATTTACCTAGCTCTATATATTTAATAGACTTTTATAGTACTTATTATACTTAGTAGTAAACCTTATCTATACTATAAGTATTATAGTTAATTATTATAATAGGCTTACCCCCTTAAATAAGGTAGACTCCTCTTATACTATTAAAGAGGTATTTAATAGCTTCTAGACTTAGATATCTAAGGCACTAGTACTATATTATAGTACTATTATAGGGAGATTATTACTTTATTATTATATTATATATATATATATAGCACTTAGCTAGGGGTTACTAAGTGCTTATAAAGAATATAGTGCCTACCTTATCCTATTTACTATATAGTAGGGCACTTCCTAAGGTCTCTCTATACCTAAGAAACTGTTAATAATGCCTCTTATTTAATATATCGAGATAGATATAATCTGATCTTTAAAGATAGTTATTTTATAGACTTATATCCTACTAGATACTATATTAGTATAGCTTTCTAAGAAATATAAGGTTATTTATAAATCTATAGTAGAGCACTATATTATATAGTTATAGATATATTATACTTCCACTATATCTCTTTATCTTAATATTAACTAGACTATATCTCTTAATAAAAATCTAATATATATTAGCTTATAGAAAGTTACTAAAGGCTGCTCTAGTAAGTATAGTAAACTATAAAGTATTATTAAGTATATATATTATTGCTTTAAAGTTTAGAATAGTAAAGTTATAGAGTTAGTAGTTATTTAGCTTTATATAAAATATAGACTTAAGAGTCTCTTTATAGTAGCTATATAGTTATTTATTCTCTATATACTATCTACTGCTTAGTTTAAGCTTATAAATATACTTTATAAGCTTCTTATTATTATTAATATACTTCTTTACTAACTAGTAGAGGAATTTACTTCTCTAAAAGTACTCTAGGTATAGCTCTTTAAATATAATCTAGTACTTAGTTAATAATTAGTAGCTATAATAGGCTAAATAGAGGCTCTTTTTATTAATTATTTATATAGTTATAGATACTCTTTTATAGCCTTTAGATACTATAGATTACTGTTCTCTATATATTTAGTATATAGTAGGTCTTTGCTTCTTAGGTATTTCTAAGTTATTCTTAGATATAGTATTCTTATTATTTCTTAATATAATAGAGCTAAACACTTCTTAGTCTGTTTTAGTATATAGATTAGCTATTTTAAATATATTAAGAGTAACTTAGGTATCTTTTAATATATCTTCTATAGTAAGAGAGTTAGTATTTATATATAATTATACTATTATTTAGTATATATAGATCTATATATCTAAACTACTATTACTAAGAGCTATTATAAAGTCTATAAATTACTAATTAAGCTTCTTTACTTATATAAAGCTACTAGTCTATACTTTAGTAGTAGCTTTCTCCCACTTTATAAGCTTTTTCTCTATATTATACTTTATAAGTAGCTTTTTATATACTAGGAGGTTTAGAGTTATAGTATAGCTACTTTTAGCTATAGCTTTATACTTATAAATATTAATACTAATACTTTTATAAAGTATATATACCTAATAGTTAATATCCTTATCTATAGTATAGTATAGATATAGAAGATTTAGGTAGATATTATTATAGATCTAGTCTTAGAGTATATATTATTACTTTTTATATACTTTATAAGACTTATCTCTAAATATATAGTTTACTTAGTAAGCTTAGTATAGCTTATAGCTTACCTTTAATATATCTATAATCATATTAATATATATAGTAGTTATATTATTACTTAGTAATATAACTACTATACTATTTACTATATTATTTATAGAGTAGTTAGAGATATCTAGAATAATTAGCTTTATAACCTTATCTCTAAAGCAGTTTTAAAGTATACTATCTATATTTAGAATAGCAGTATATAGATTAATACTATTCTATAGCTTAAGGCTAGATATCTTTATATATAGAAGGTTAATCTAGAGAATCTAATTACTATATCTTTATAGCTAAAATATAGTTATAGTAGTTATTATTTTATAATTAAGGTTTTAGAGTAGTATTTATAGTAATATAGTATATATTAGACTATTAATTATTAAACTAGGCATAATTATTATTTATATTTATAGTACTATTATATATATATATATATAATTCTGTATATTTACTCTTATTTAGGCATATCCTAACCCCTTTTTCCTGCGCACACCCCAGCTGCAGTTAGCGCGCCCAGGCCGCTTTAGACCCGCGCGCGGAGCCGGACTAACGTCGCGGCCGACTCGCACTGCGCGTTCCAGACCCTACAATCTGACAAGAGCCCCTTCAGCGCCTGGCGTCCATTTTAGCGGGGCGCCGCGCGCGGAGTCGGGCGGATATTTAGGCCGACTCCAAATTACGTCCGAGGCCCGGGCTCAATCTGACACAACAACCTGCTGCGTATAATCCGTGCGTTATGGGGCGGTGAGCGTTCGTTTTAGTCGCCTTTAACGCAGCCAACTCTCCAACGCATCACCTGTGTGCGCCTCTCTGGAAGAGCATGTCTAGCTCAAGTCACCACTGATACATTATAATCGCCCATCCATGGACCAACAACAGTCTCAACAGCATCAGATCCTCACGTGGCTGCGAGATCTCCCCCCCGCGTTTGACCCGCCGCATTCCATCCTAGCCTCCAGCGCGAGACGCACACGATATTCCCTCCCAGACGGCCGCGTCTCGAAACGCCGACGCCTTCACCAGCTCACCCCTCCAACGTCGGCGAGAATGTCCTCATCATCGAGCAAGCGATCCCACAGCGCCTCCGAAGAGTCCCGCGGCCTCGATCCCTTCGTCGACGGTGATAACGAGCGCACCCCCAAGAGCAAAAGGTTGATCCCGACCATCCTTCCCTGGGGCTTCAGCTCTGCTGCCAGCAGCATCTCTTCCAAGCGCAGCGGCTCAATATCCCCCAAAAAGCAGGCTCGCGCTATTGCGAGGACGAATGTCCGCACACAACAAATCACCGCCAGCGCGGATGTCCCAGCAACCCTCCTGAATCTGTGGAAAGATATCGGCCGGTACGACCGGGGGATTGGCACTATCTGCCAAACGCAGAAGGTTCGTCTGATGCTGGCGGTTCGTTCACGACATGAGCTAATAGAAACCCTCTAGGCTGCGATCGAGACCGCCCGAGAAACACTGCCGGCATTCGCGATGGACACATTTGAGGATTTCTACTTTGATCCGCCGACAGATGAGGGTGCGCCAGACGGCGTACTACGTACGAGTCTCGGCGCCACTCCTTCGGTCGACAAGGTCGCGGAAATCTTTGAATACGGCTCGCATTGCCGCAACTCGGAGACGGATGAGTCGGGGTGGAATTCGTGGGTACACCAAAAGATCCTCGAACTCGCCCTAGGAAACCCATGCAGTGGAGCGCTCGTCACATTTGAACCCTGGTAAGTTATCCTGAGCTGCTGGTCTCTCTCTAGACTAATTAGTGCAGCACATCTGCAACAATCTTAGCCCCGTTGGCCGACGTAGTAGGACGTAAAGTCGACTTCTGTGTTGCAATACGCCCGGATGCTGTGTCTAGTCTCGCAATTAAGTCAATCCGCGAGCAAGATATACTTACTAGTATTTCTATTAACCACACAGACTTCCGTCCTCTCCAGGCTCGACCAATTGCCCTTAGTATTGAGACTAAGAAACCCGGTGAGGGCTTGGCTAACGCTGAGGAGCAGCTACTGTCGTGGCATAGCGCGCAATGGCGCATGCTAGAACGACTTGTTGGTCGGGCTGAGCCCAAAATGGATCTACCCGACTTCTTACCGGGCCTAATCATACAGGGGCACGACTGGTCGTTCGTGGCCACTACTAAGAGTGGCGATCAGGTAGTGAGTCCTATCTCTGCCCTCCTCAGCTTGGCAAGACATCCTCTAGTTTGCGTGAGCTAACATTAAGCGCAGACCCTCTGGACCAGCCAACATGTCGGGTCCACGACTAGAGTAACGGGCGTGTACCAAATCGTCACTGTCTTGCAATATCTCAAGCGATGGATCGAGAATGATTACTGGCCGTGGTATAAGAAGGCTGTCCTCAGATTGGGAGACGTATAGGATAAATAAAGACATCCCTTATAAGGGGCTTAAAGAGCATAAATAAGAGGTATATAACTTAAGTAATAGTAATATAATATAGATAAATAGTAGAATCCCTTTAGCAGTACTTAACTACTCTAGAGAGTAGCTAGGTAGCATAGCTATAATATTTATACTACTCTCTGAATTTTCCCTCCTTCTTCTACTTAAAATACTATTATAATTATAAGTTAACTTTTTATATATATAAAAAATTATTATATATATTACTAACTATTATAGAAGCTTACCTTTATATAGTATTATCTATATTTATTGATATAATTATTAAAAATAGCCTCTAAGTATAAATAGGCTATAGTACTAGTTACTTAGTATATTACTAAGGCTAAGGTAATCTATAAAGCTAAGAAGAAGATAGAGCAGGAGTAGCTAGCAACTCTTACTAAGTAAGAGGAGGCTAAGAATAATAAAATTAATAATAATAAGTCTTTTTACTATTCTTTAGCCTATTTAATAACTCTAATACTTAATAGTTAAGACTATTCTCTATAAACTAGAAGAGGGTTTAGCCTAAGGTAAGCTTATTACTATCTTATAGAGCTTTTTAATACTATAGAAGCTAATAATATCTGTTCTAAATAGATAAGGTAGCTATATATAAGCTATAGAATAAGAAGTATAAATATAGCCTCTCTATTAAGGAGAATAACAATAAGGATAAGGAGGAGTCTATCTATATATTTATAATTATTATACTAATACTATAACCCGCAAAGTAGCAGGGTATATATAGTAATTAGTAGATATATATAAGGTTATATAACCTATTATAGAGTATATATATATAGTTTAACACTACTACCTATATAGTAAGACAGAGCAGTGCAGACAGCCTAGTTTAGAGGGTGCCTAGATAGGTATATTAGTTAGCATAGTATAGCAGGACTTTTACCTTATTAAGGGTAGAGAGGAGAATAGAGAAGTATTATTAATTAGTATCACCACAGTTTATCTTATAATTTAGAAGCTCTTATCACTTTTACTTAATAGATTATATCTATAATAAGGTTATTATGCTTAGAGAGATCCTTTTCTTTATTCTAAAGCCTCTAGATATAAAGCTATAATATTATAATATTCCTATATAAGTATATAGAAGTATATAGTTTTATTATTTTTATTTTAAGGTTCTCAGCCTGTTTTAATAGTATCTAGAAGCAGATTCTTCTCTCTTAAAACTTCCTCTATAGTACTTAAAAGAGGTATACTTCTATGCTATATAAATAGGCTTATATTTAATATAAAACTATAATATATTATCCTAACTACCTAATAGAATATTAACTTTATAAACTTAGTAGTAATAATAATAAACTTTATAAAATAATATTTAAAAGTCTCTTTATAGACCTAATCTAAGAAAATACTAGGTATAATAGCTATATAGTTAGAGTTTTTAGATAGAAATACTTAAAACCCTAAAAATCCAGCTATAATAGCTTTAAACTTTACTAGATTAAAAAGTTTTCTCTTTTCTCCTTAGTCTTTATAAAAATAGAGCTAGTATCTACTTTCTATAACCTAAAACCTAATAATTAGTAATAAAGTAATAAATTAATAATACTAGTTAGGCTAATAAGCTTAACTAAGAGGATTTAGGCTCTATCTTAGTTACTATATAGTTAATATCTATAAGATTAAGGAAATTATAGTATTATATTACTTATAAAAAAGAATAGAAAAGAGTCTATAAACTTATAGATAGGATAGAGGCTATAACTACTTCTAGCTATATTAAGAAGGAGAGCTTATATACTTATAAAAAAGATAGAGGCTATAACTACTCCTAGCCTATAATTTATAACTACTATCTAGGAAGAGAAGGAGATTAAAGCTCTCTTTCTCTCTATTTACTTAATTATTATAGATTAAATTACTATATAACCTTTCTTTTTTATTATTAGATAATTTAAATATTAATAAACTTTAGTATTAATACTAATATTAAATTATAATAAATTATATTAACTACTTACTATACTATATCTAAGTAATACTCTAAAAAATCTAGAAGAGCTCTTAAAGTTAGTATATCTACTTTAAACTTTTCTAGCTCTAAAAACTATATTCTAGATATAGAACTCTTTAAGAGAGCTATATTTAAAAGTATTTAGAAATAAGCCCTTTACTCTACTATTATAGATAATAATAGATCTAAAAAGTCTTTACCTTTATAGTTTTAAAGCACTAAGATTAGTTACTAGGTTTATATTAGTAAGAATATCTATAATAAGTATAAGAACTATAGAGATATAGCTTCTCTTAAACTATAGAGAGCAGGTTTAGGCTAGTAGCTAGATAAGGTTATATCTATAAAGGCTACTATTATACTTTTTATAAAAAACTTAGCCTCTCTGCTTACTATTAGCACTATAGAGGTAATTAAGAAATTAGCTAAAGCTATATAAAAGCAGCATATTACTACTCTAATTATTCCTTATAGTTTAGAGGCTTCTAAGTTTACTAGTAATAATATTTCTAACTTCTTTAAGAATTATATATTCTATACTAAGCTTTATAGATAGAATAAGGAGAAAATAATTATCCTAGTTAGCTAGTACTATATTAAGGCCTATTAGTAAACCTTTAAAAGTATTTCTACTTAGTATAATAATTAGCTCTCTTTTAAGAATAACCTCTATAAGATATATAGTATTATAGACTTAAATACTTATCTAGACTTTAATAAGAAGCTTTAAAGCCTTATTTCTAGCCTAGAGATTAGTAATTCTAAAAATATCTCTAAATTTCTTACTAAGATTAGTAACCTTTAAAATAGAGCAGCTAAAAAGAAACTATCTATACTATTTAATATAGAGATTAACTATATTATCTTTTACTACTTTTTTAAGCAAACTATAAGATATATTTTAAAGATCCTCTATAAGAACTACTAGAGTCTTCTTTTAGTCTCTTAGATCTAGATAGAGGTTATAATTACTAAATAGGTTTAGTCTTAATAGATATATATATAACTATAAGATATTAGAGAGGATATCCTAGCTAGTATACTAGTTACTATACTTAAGTATAAGTACTTAAGAGTATTATCTATAAAAACTAAGCTAAAAGATAAGGTAACTAGTATCTCTAACTAAAAGGTCTAAGTAGATAACCTTATTACCTGCTTTAAGAATATAGAGATTAAGCAGATTAGAACTAGATACTATGCTAATACCCCTTATTATAACTATACTATTAATAAAGTTAGTATATATATTACTAATATAACTAACACCTAGCCTATATAGAAGCCTTTATAGTATAACTATTATAGCAGTAACTCTTATAACTGCAGCTCTATATATAGAAGATATAGCTATATGCTTTTTAATCTGAGAGAAGGTAGTTACTTAGGCTTTATAGGCTTTAAATTTTACTACTAGCTAAGACCTCTAAGGTTTATAGAAACTATTAACTCTAATATCTGCTATATCTATAGTGAGAAAGGATATCTTACTAGAGATTATAAAGCTACTAGAGCCTTCTCTAATATAAAGCTATACTTATTTTATAGAGGCTGCTAGTAGATTAGCACCCTATAGGGTTCTCTCTATATCTAGATTTCTGATAAAAAGATTAATAAAGGCTACTAATAGAGCTAGTATAATCTAATAATTATTTCTTTTCTAATCCTTATAGCTAGTATAGATAAAACTAAATAGCTAGAAGCTAGTATCCTTACCCTTTATAAACACTTTCTAAGCCTTTATAAAGTTAAATCCTAGCTTAAAAACTATAAGTAGTTTAATAAGTATATCTAGTATACTATATAGGGAACCTTAAAGCCTCTAATTTCCGCTTTAGCTATAAAGACCTCTCTTACTAGTATAGTAATCTTAGATACTGCCTATAATATCCTTAATATCTATATACTAGCCTCTAGTACTCTAGCTATTATTCTCTCTATAAATATAGATATTAATACTATAACTAGATTATAAACTTAGAATTACTATATAACACCTTACCCTGCTACTAGACCTAAAAAGAGAGTCTATATTATAGACCTAAATATAACTTATTTTCTCACTCCACTCCTAGAACCTTATATTAAGGAAGTTATAAATAAGAATAAGAACACTCTAGTTAATAATAGCCTCTTAGAAGCCACTAAGACCTCTTAATCCAGATCTTTTATTATAATATTAGAGAGCTAAATCCTTATTAAAGATCTATAAGTTAAGTAAGTAGATAAAAAGGTTACTATCTCTAAATCCTTCTTTTACTAGATTTAGTATAACTATAATAATATAGTCTATAAGTATATAAAGCTAGTTATCTAGAACTACCTCTAGTAGAATAGCAATTAATAGCTAGATATATTTATACCTATAGAGAGAGGCCTGCTTAGCTATATTATAAAAGCCTCTAGGTTAAGTAGCTAGCTTATATAAGAAATTAGATACTAGAATAATATATAAGCAGACCTAACCCTTATATTCTAGTATAAAGCACTCTTATAGATAGAGATTAGTACTATTAAAGCCTATATTTAAGTCTAAGTTTATAAAGAGGAAACTATAGCAGTTTAGATATTTTATAAAGCTACTATAATAGACTAAGAGTAAGATTTAGATATAATCCTCTTTTACCTAGTATTCTATCTAACCCCCTTTCCTTTAACTAGTATCTTTTTCCCCTTTATAGATATAATCTATAATTTCTAAGCTTTTATAAGCAGCTTAGTGCTTTCTATTTTTAGTTAACTACCTCTCTATAATATAGTAGATATTAATATAATAGATATTATTCTATCTAGTACTTAATCTAAGGAGAACCTTAATATACTAGTTACTTCTCTTAATAATTTAGTAGAGCACCTATACTATACTATAGTTACCTACTAGTACTAAGTTCTTACTATATAAGACTTTATTATACTATACTTCTAGGTTACTATAAGGATTAACTAGTCTATATACTTAGAGTAGTATAGAATTATTAATACTAATACTGCTATTAATATTATTTCTGAGAAATATATTAGCTATAATAGTATATAGGAGAGTATTATTTCTATATATCTTAGAGTTTAAAGCTTTATAGATACTTAAGCTATAGTAATCTTTAAGAGTATTATAGTTAAGGATATCTATATTAGTAGCTATTATATATCTAATATACTCTTCTTTATTAGCCTATATAGTAAGATATCTAAGAATATAATTCTTAAAGCTCTATTTATTATATATACTAGAATAATACTAGAATACTTACTAACTTAGATAATTAGTATTTTTTTTAGACTAGTAATTAGAAGATCTATACTCTTTTAATATTTTATACTTTAGATTCTACTAGTTACTTTGCTACTATTCTCTCTAATTCTACTAGCTTTTCTTATACTTAGTAAGCCTATTTAAATTCTATAAAAGAGGGAAAATAGAGGCTGCTACTACTAATTCTAATATAATAGCTAGCTTAGTAATTATAGAAATTAATAGATAACTAAGTAAGAGTTTATAATTATAGCTTTATAACTAGAAAAACTAGCCTAGCTTATATATACTAGAAGAGATAATACTAGTAATAGAAGCTAATTTCCTAGAAGGTTTTAACTTTCTAGTCTAAGAGAAATTAGAGGAGGATAAGGAGGTTCTAGTAATATTTAATAAGAATAGTAATATCTTCTATATAGTGCTTAAAGTCTCCCTTAAACAGGCTATTATACTAAGAATAGAAGTAATTATTTAGGCTATTTTAGAATTATAAGGGTATGCTTCTAGGTGCTAATCCTATAAAGATAAGCTATACTATAACTATTATAAACCCTTTTTAAAGGAGTTTTATAGATATTACTACTAGAAAAAGAGAAAGAAAGCTAACTATATAGACTCTAACTATATACCTAGCTATAAAATAGAGGAGATTCTAGTACTTCTAACTAATATTCTAAGTAAACCTCTTTTCTTTTAGAAATAAAATAGAAATAGAAACTAGCTAACCTATTAGTAGAAAGAAAAGCTAATCTCTACTAAGCTATATAATAGCACTAAGCTTATATCTTTTAGAATAGCTAAGCACCTCCTTATATATAGTAAGGCTACCCTTTTTAGAGACTAAAAGACTACTATTAGTATTCTTAATATAAGAAAACTTAAATATATTAAAGCTTTTAGCTATATAGTTAAGGGATTTAACTCTATTATCTAGAAGTATTATAAAGAGTAGGTAATATATAAAACTAATCTACTTAAGTTTATAACTAATAAAAAGCTTTAGTAACTTCTCCTTTCTACTAAAATATATTTCTTACTCTTAATAAATCTCTTTAACTTAGAATAGAGGATTAGATTTAATATAGCTAATATCTAGATATACTATTAGTCCTATTAGAGAGAAAACCTCCTAGAAAAGGTTCTAATAAGAATCTAAGATAAGCTAAGAACTAATTATACTTATAATAATACTCTATTCTTTATATATAGAGAGATTAATATAATATATAAGATAAAATATAAGAAAGTCTAGCTAGTTAATAACTTACCTTCTAATAGCTTAGTATTTAAAAGAGACCTAGAGTAGAAGTTAAAAGCCTAGATAA
Organism: Colletotrichum neosansevieriae; assembly: GCA_036785495.1. Classification (NCBI taxonomy): domain Eukaryota; kingdom Fungi; phylum Ascomycota; class Sordariomycetes; order Glomerellales; family Glomerellaceae; genus Colletotrichum; species Colletotrichum neosansevieriae. The sequence goes on from JAVHLV010000523.1 coordinate 12,224, forward strand.
AAGTAAAAGAGAATCTTAAACTAGTATTAGAAAGTGCCTTTATAAACCTTATCTAATTAAAGTTTTTAACTATTTCTAAGAGAAAGTAACTTATAGTAAAATAACTTAATAAGATCCTAGTAATAATAAACTATCTTAACCTAAAAGAGAAAAAGCTTCTCTTTAAAGTTTTAAGTAATAGAAAGAAGGCTCTTATATAAAGTTTTAAGTATTATAGATCTATTTACCTATTTATAGCTTCTCTATAAGTAATTAGAGTTATCTCTTATAAAGCCTAGTAAGTAAGAAGTATACTAATCTTAAAGGTCTTAGAGAGTAATATAATAATAATCTTAAAGGATAGGCTAAAGAAGGGTATTTTTAAGTAAAGTTATATAGCCTATTAGAACTCCTTCTTTCTAGTTAGAAAGAAGGATAAGAAGATATATCTTATTAACTTTATAACTAAGATTAATACTATTACTCTATATAATATAGCTTTATTCCTATCTAGTAATAAGTTCTTAGAAAACTTTATAATATACTAGCTTCTCTTACTATTAGATTTCTTTTCTAGGTATAACTAAGTCTTACTAGATCTATATAGCTATAATATTATAACCTTTATAATACTAATTAGCCTCTTTTAGATATATACTCTGCTTTAAGGAGCTACTAATTTTATAGCCTAGTTTATAAAAGTTATAATATAAATCCTATATAACCTAATTCTAACCTGCTATAAAGCTTTTCTTAATAATATAGCTATTAAGAGCTCTATCTTAAAGTATAAGAATAAAGAAGTTCCTAGTTACCCTAGACTATATAGATATATTCTTAAATATATCTAAAATATTAATAAGGTTCTTATTAATATTAAGTTAGCTAGCTATACTATTACTATTAAGAAATTATAGTAGGCCTAGTAATCTATTACTATTATAGGATATATTTATAGTATTAGTAGCTAAAAGCTAGAGAAGTTAAAGTTTATTAAAATTAGGAAATAGGGGGTCTATAATAACCTTACTAACCTCAGATCCTTTCTTAGTATTATAATATTCTATTAAGTTTAGGTTTAGGAATTTTTAGCTATAGCTAGGCTACTTATAGCACTCTTAAAGAAGAATACTCTATTTAAATAAAACTAGCCTTAATAGTTAGCTATAGATACTTTTAAGGATTAACTTATCTCTGCTTCTATTCTTATTAAGCTTAACTATAGCACTAATATAAGTAAAATCTACCTTATAGTTAATACTAGCAGCCTTAGTTAGAGCACTATTCTTAGTTAATATATTAATAGTAAGTATATAGTTTCTAGATATAAGAGTAGCTTATAGGCTAGTATAGAGCTAAACTATAATACTAGGAAGAAAGAGTTAAGAGGTATATTTAAGGCCCTTAAATAAGTTTGCTTTTATCTCGATAGTTACTACTTTATACTAGAAATAGATACTAAAACCCTTATTACTTAGCTTAATAGTACTATCTCTAACCTGCCTAGAGCTCTTATTATCTAATAGATCTTATAGATTTATATATTTAACTTTAAAGTTAAGTATCTACCTAGAAGCTAGAATACTATAGCTAATAAATTATTTTATAAACCTAGTAAACTATTAAATAAGCTTAACTAAGATACTAAAAGAGAAATTAATAACTAGATTAATAAGTAAATCTTTTTTATAAATCTAATTACTATCTCTTTCTTTAATAAAGTGCAGATAGATAGAGATAGAGTTTGCCCTGCTAAGATTCTTACTATTAAAGTTAATAATATCCTATAAAAGTCTTTAAAACTTATAGATATTTCTAATACTATGCTAGATAGCTCTTTATACTAGAATTACTACTTATACTAAATTGCTTACTATCTTAGTATATTAAGATAGCTAGATAGAATTAAGCTTAGTTTATACTATAAGTTTAAGGAGGAGACTAGGAAATTCTTCCTAAAAGATAAGTTATTATTTATATATTTTAGTATATATAAGCCTACTCTATAATAAGTTATAGATAATTTATAGACCTAAACTAAGCTTATTATAAAAGTATACTAAGAGAGTAGGTATAGGGAATATAATATAGTTATTAAGTGGTTAGCAGAGTAATATTACTAGTATAGCTTCTACTAATAAGTTAGTAAATAAGTTTATACTTATAAAGATTGCTAGAAGTATAAGTCTAGGTATATAGATAACTCTTACTATTTCTTAATACTCTTAGAGCTGCTATTTACTTATATAGTATTAGATATATAAAAGGTTAGTAAATAGGATATAGTTAAAGCCTAGTATCTCCTAACTAGATAGGTAGAAGCTTAGTAGATATAATAAGCTAACTGTTATCTTATTACTAAGTTTATATAGGAGAATATTATTTATTACTATAGGCTGGCCCTAATACGCCGCCACTCCTATTATCTTCTACCTGCTATTATTATATATAGGCCCCTACTCCCTCCCCCCACCTGGAGTTATTAGAACCTATACTTATTTGCTAGTACCCCTATATAGGTTACCCTCCCACCTACTTAGAGTTATTACCATCTACCTAGAGTTATCACTACCTACCTAGAGTTATTACTAGCTATCTAAAGTTATTACTAGCTACCTAGAGTTATCTATAACTACTTAGAGTTATTACTACCTATCTAGAGTTATTTAGATAGATATAGTATATATATCTAGATATTATAGCTATTATTATAGTAGTTATTTAGATATATATATATACTTAGAGTTATTACTACCTACTTAGAGTTATTTATACCTACTTAAAGTTATCTAGGCAGGCTATTTAACCTAGAGTTATTAAGTATAGACTACTCTACTACCTAGAGTTATTATACCTAGAATTATTAGATATAAGCTATCTAACCTAGAGTTATTATATCTAGGCTATCTAACTACCTAGAGTTATTATATCTAGGCTATCTAACCTAGAGTTATTATATATAGACTACCCTACTATCTAGAGTTATTATATCTAAGCTATTTAACTACTTAGAGTTATTAGATATAGGCTACCTATTCTAGAGATATTATATATAGGCTACTCTACTATTTAGAGTTATTAAGTATAAGCTATCTAACTACTTAGAGTTATTATACTTAAACTACTCTACTACTTAGAGTTATTAGGTAAAAGCTACTTATTTTAGAGTTATTATATATAAGCTACTCTACTACCTAGAGTTATTAGATATAGACTACCTAACTACCTAGAGTTATTATATCTAGACTACTCTACTACCTAGAGTTATTAGATAGTTATTAGGTAGTTCTTAAATAGTTATTAGATAGTTATTAAGTAGTTATTAAGTAATTATTAAGTAGTTATTAAGTAGTTATTAAGTAGTTATTAAGTAGTTATTAAGTAGTTACTAAGCTATTATTAAGTACTAGATAAGTAGTTATTTAGATATATTTATTAAAATATATTAAGGCTAGCTTAGAGTATATTTAGCTAGTTTTAGAGATAAGTAGAAAGTTAAAAAAAAGGGAAAAAAGAAAAGTAGAGAAGAAAAAAAAGAGCTAAATAAAAAAGAAATTAAAGTATAACTAAATAAAGGAGAAAGGAGGCTAAATAGAAAGAGCAGTATAAAATAAGAGCTTATCTATAAAGCTTAGATAAAAAGGAAATTAGAGTATAATTAGAAAAAAGAGAAAAGAGGCTAGATAGAGAGTAATATAAAATAAGAGCTTACTAATAAGGCTTAATAGACTTCTTAAGAGCTAGTATAATCTAAGCTTATAGTAATAGGTTAGAACTACTAAAAGCTTTATATTATAGCTATCTACTTTTCTACTATTATAGTTAGGTAAGTATAAGAAACTACCTAGATTTTTTATTACTTCTAAAATATATATTAATATATCTATATAGTTATATAGCTAGTTATAGCTAAAACTACTACTAACTATATAATAGATATAACTAGATATAAATACCTAGCTATATCTTAGCTTCTATAAGCTATAATAATACTCTTAAATAGTAATAAAAACACTCTAGGTAGGTGCTTTTTATAATAAGTTAGGCTTATTAAGTTTAGTAAATAGTTATATCTAACTCTAAGCAGATCTATTAGCTCCTAGATATTTCTAATACTCTATTTACCCCTTTAAAGAGTAGTAACTATTATAGAGAGCAGCTTAAACCTCTAAGAAGCCTACTAAATACTAAACTACTAATTACCTATACTCTAAGCTAGCTCTAGGATTCTAACTAGGCACTACTTAGTAGGCTTAAGCAGCTTAGAGAAAAGTAAATATCTACTTATAAGCTTATAAGCTATCTATATATATATAAATATACCTATAAATATATCTCTAGAATAAGGCTACTACTACTAGGTTTTATAGACTAAGGTCTAAGAGTACCTAGCTTCTATACTATAATAGTCTAGCTACTTTATTAATAATTCCCTACTTTATAGTTAGCTACTAGGAGGGTATTACTATATAGAGGGGCTTCTAGATCAGGCTACCTTCTTAAAGGCTAATATCTAAGAGTCTTAGCTATACCTACTACCTATTAGCTAGGAGGCTAGTACTTCTTATTAGCTTAGAAGTATAAAACTAAGCTTTTACTAGCAGATAAGATAGTAGACCTCTCTCTTAGTAGAGGAAGAAGAGCAGCTAAATATAGCTAGAGTCTAGTCTATAATAAGAGCAGGGCTAAATCCTAAAGTATACCCCCTATAGGGGAGTAAGAGAGGCTTTATAGTAGTTTGCTTCTAAGTTCTAGAAAGCTCCTGCTATTCTAGTAGCCTTAACCTTTTAGGAGGTAAGCACTATAAGCAAAGAGGTATTATATATATTTAAGGTTTAGGTCTAGTACTAATATCTATCTAGGCTATATTAAATAGGCTAAGTAAATATTAATAGTTTAGTCTAGTACTAGCAAATAGCTAGTATAGCTAAAAAGGCTAGATATATAGTAATATAAGTGCTTTTAGTAGTAAGTTAGCAAAATAGGATAAAAGGATACTAAAGCTAAGTATATAGCAGTATAGCAGCTTCTAGTAGCCTATTTAATAGGTAATATAAAATAAGACTAGAGCTTAGTATATAGTAATATAGTAGCTTCTAGTAGCTAGCTAGCAGAGTAGTTTTTAGTAAAGCTAGAGCTTAGTATATAGCAGTATAGCAGCTCCTAGTAGTCTACTAGTAGAGTAGTTTTTAGTAAGGCTAGAGCTTAGTATATAGTAGTATAGTAACTTCTAGCAGTCTATTAGATAGGTAATATAAAGTAAGGCTAGAGCTTAATATATAGTAATATAGTAGCTTCTAGTAGCTAGCTAGCAGAGTAGTTTTTAGTGAGGCTAGAGCTTAGTATATAGTAGTATAGTAGCTTCTAGTAGCCTGCTAGCAGGGTAGTTTTTAGTAAGACTAGAGCTTAGTATATAGTAGTATAGTAGTCTAAGCTATAGAGAGCTAGATTTATAATAGAACTATAGCCTCTATAATAAAATAAGAGCTAGAAGTAGCTAGGTAGCTAGATATATAGCAGTATAATAGCTCTAGTACTAGAATAGTAGCTAGAGAGGGCTTATAGAGAGGAGAAGCCTAGCTTTACTACTTACTGCTTAGCAGCCTATAATATTATATATAGTAATAAGTTAATAGAGAGGCTAGTTAGTAGGTAATATAAGCTACTTTAGTGCTTAATAGTATATAGGCTTATATATAGCCTAGAGGTAAGGCTGCTATATAGTAAGAGGTAGGTACTTAGAGGAGCTGCTAATAGTTAATAGGTAGGTAGGTATATAGGTGCTAATATAGAGCCTATATAAGCTATTAAGTAGGAGGAGGCAGAAAGAGCATAGTGGCTTTACTCTACCCCTCTTATAAACTCTCTAGTATATTTTCAGTCTAAGTTCCACTAATTAGCACTTATACTAGAAAGAATATTTTAATTAAATCGGATTTATATAGGAAAATAAAAAAATTATCTTATAGTTACTTTATATAGAAAAGAGGTTATATATAGCTAGGTAACTAAAATTTAGAAACCTATTTCTATCTAGAAGCCCTCTAGGCTTAAAGGGAAAATATAGATAGTTTTAGTAGGTTTTTATTAGTAGGTTATAGAGGACCCCTCTCTATAAGGTCTGCTATAAGGTTTGCTATAGCTAGTTTCTTATTTAAGGGTACTTTTATGCCTATATTTCTAACTTTTACTAAATTTTAAAAATTTATTTCTATCTAGAAGCCCTCTAGGCTTAAAGGGAAAATATAGATAGTTTTAGTAGGTTTTTATTAGTAGGTTATAGAGAACCCCTCTCTATAAGGTCTGCTATAAGGTTTGCTATAGCTAGTTTCTTATTTAAGGGTACTTTTATGCCTATATTTCTAACTTTTACTAAATTTTAAAAATTTATTTCTGTCCAGGAGCCTTCTAGGCCTAAGGGGAAAATATAGGCAGTTTTAGCAGGCTTTTATTAGTAGGCTATAAAGAACCTCCCTCTATAAGGTCTGCTATAAGGTCTGCTATAGCTAGTTTCCTATTTAAGGGTACTTTTATACTTATATTTCTAACTTTTATTAAATTTTAAAAATTTATTTCTATCTAGGAGCCTTCTAGGCCTAAGGGGAAAATATAGGCAGTTTTAGCAGGCTTTTATTAGTAGGCTATAAAGGACCTCCCTCTATAAGGTCTGCTATAAGGTCTGCTATAGCTAGTTTCTTATTTAAGGGTACTTTTATACTTATATTTCTAACTTTTACTAAATTTTAAAAATTTATTTCTATCTAGGAGCTTTCTAGGCTTAAAGGGAAAATATAGACAGTTTTAGTAAGCCTTTATTAGTGAGTTATAGAGAATCCCCCTCTATAAGGTCTGCTATAAGGTCTGCTATAGCTAGTTTCTTATTTAAGGGTATTTTTATGCTTATATTTCTAACTTTTTCTAAGTTTTGAAAATTTATTTCTACTTAGAGGCCTTCTAGATTTAAGGGGAAAATATAGATAGGTTTAGCAGGCTTTTATTAGTGGGCTATAGAGGACCCCCCTCTATAAGGTCTGCTATAAGGTCTGCTATAGCTAGTTTCTTATTTAAGGGTACTTTTATGCTTATATTTCTAACTTTTACTAAATTTTGAAAATTTATTTCTGCCTAGGAGCCTTCTAGGCTTAAAGGGAAAATATAAGCAGTTTTAGCAGGCCTCTTTTAGTAGGTTATAGAGAACCCCTTTCTATAAGATTTACTATAAGGTCTATTATAGCTAGTTTCTTATTTAAGAGTACTTTTATATTTATATTTCTAACTTTTACTAAATTTTAAAACTTTATTTCTGCCTAGAGGCCTTCTAGGCCTAAAGGAAAAATATAGGCAGTTTTAACAGGCCTTTACTAATAGGCTATAGAGGACCCCCCTAGCTCTAATATGCCGCTACTCCTATTATCTTCTATCTGCTATTATTATATATAGGCCCCTACCCCCTCCCCCTATCTAGAGTTATTAAAATCTATACTTATTTACTAATACCCCTATATAGGCTACCCCCCTACCTACTTAGAGTTATTACTACCTACTTAGAGTTATTACTATCTACCTAGAGTTATTACTAGCTACCTAGAGTTATTACTAGTAACCTAGAGTTATCTATAGCTACCTAGAGTTATTACTATCTATCTAGAGTTATCTAGGTAGGTATAGTATATATATCTAAGTATTATAGCTATTATTATAGTAGTTATTTAGGTATATATATATACCTAGAGTTATTACTACCTATTTAGAGTTATCTATACCTACCTAGAGTTATCTAGATAAACTATCTAACCTAGAGTTATTAAGTATAGGCTACTCTACTATCTAGAGTTATTATACTTAGAGTTATTAGATATAGGCTATCTAACTTAGAGTTATTATATCTAGACTATCTAACTACCTAGAGTTATTATATCTAAGCTATCTAACTTAGAGTTATTATATATAGGCTACTCTACTATCTAGAGTTATTATATCTAGGCTATTTAATTACCTAGAGTTATTAGATATAGGCTATCTATTCTAGAATTATTATATATAAGCTATTTTACTACCTAGAGTTATTAGATATAAGCTATCTAACTATCTAGAATTATTATATCTAAGTTACCTTACTACCTAGAGTTATTAGATAGAGGCTACCTATTCTAGAGTTATTATATATAGACTACTCTACTACCTAGAGTTATTAGATATAAGCTATCTAACTACCTAGAGTTATTTTATCTAGGCTACTCTACTATCTAGAGTTATTAAGTAGTTATTAAGCAGTTTTTAAGTAGTTATTAGATAGTTATTAAATAGTTATTAAATAGTTATTAGATAATTATTAAGTAGTTATTAGATAGTTATTAAGTAGTTATTAAGTAGTTATTAAGTAGTTACTAAGTTATTATTAAATACTAGATAAGTAGTTATTTAGATATATTTATTAAAATATATTAAGGCTAGCTTAGAGTATACTTAGCTAGTTTTAGAGATAAGTAAAAAGTTAAAAAAAAGGGAAAAAAGGAGAGTAGAAAAGAAAAAAAAGGACTAAATAAAAAAGAAATTAGAGTATAACTAGATAAAGGAGAAAGGAGGCTAGATAGAGAGAGTAGTATAAAATAAGAGCTTACTTATAAAGCTTAGATAAAAAGAAAATTAGAGTATAATTAGAGAAAAGAGAAAAGAGACTAGATAGATAGTAGTATAAAATAAGAGCTTACTAATAAGACTTAATAGACTTTTTAGAAGCTAGTATAATTTAGACTTATAGTAATAGGTTAAAACTACTAAAAGCTTTATATTATAGCTACTTACTCTTCTATTATTATAGTTAGGTAAGTATAAGAAACTGCTTAGATTTTTTATTACTTCTAAAATATATATTAATATACTTATATAGTTATATAGCTAGTTATAGCTAAAGCTACTACTAACTATATAGCAGGTATAGCTAGATATAGATACCTAGCTATATTTTAGCCTCTATAAGCTATAATAATACTTCTAAATAGTAATAAAAACACTTTAAGTAGGTGCTTTTTATAATAGGTTAGACCTACTAGGTTTAGTAGATAGTTACACCTAACTCTAAGTAGGTCTATTAGCTTCTAGATATCTCTAATACTCTATTTACCCTTCTAAAAAGCAGTAACTACTATAGGGAGCAGCTTAAACCCCTAAAAAGCCTACTAGGTGCTAAACTACTAATTACCTATACTCTAAGCTAGCTCTAAGATTCTAACTAGGTATTATCTAGTAGGTCTAAGTAGTTTAGAGAAAGGTAAATATCTACTTATAAGCCTATAAGCTATCTATATATATATAAATATACTTATAGATATATTTCTAGGATAAGGCTGCTACTACTAGGTCTTATAGACTAAGGTTTAAAAGTATCTAGCTTCTATATTATAGTAGTCTAGCTATCTTATTAATAACTTCCTGCTTTATAGTTAGCTATTAGAGGGATGCTACTATATAGAGGGGCTTTTAGATTAGACTACCTATCTAAAAGCTAATATCTAAGAGCTCTAGCTATACTTACTATCTATTAGCTAGGAGACTAGTATCTCTTACTAGCTTAGAAGTATAAAGCTAAGCTTTTACTAGCAGATAAGATAGTAAACCTCCTTCCTAGTAGAGAAAGAAAAGTAGCTAAATATAGCTAAAGTCTAGCCTATAGTAAGAGTAGAGCTAAACCCTAGAGTATACCTCTTATAGAGGGGTAGGAGAGGCTTTATAATAGCTTACTTCTAAGTTCTAAAAAGCTCCTGCTACTCTAGCAGCCTTAACTTTCTAGGAAATAGATATTATAGGTAAAAAGGTATTATATATATTTAAGGTTTAGGTCTAGTACTAATACCTATCTAGGCTATATTAAGCAGGCTAAGTAAATATTAATAGTCTAGTCTAGTACTAGTAAATAGCTAGTATAGCTAAAAAGGCTAAATATATAGTAATATAAGCACTTCTAGTAGTAAGTTAGCAGAGTAGAATAAAAGGATACTAAGACTAAGTATATAGTAGTATAGCAGCCTCTAGCAGTTTATTTAATAGGTAATATAAAGCAAGGCTAGAGCTTAGTATATAGTAGTATAGCAGCTTCTAGTAGCTAGCTAGTAGAGCAGTTTTTAGTAAGGCTAGAGCTTAGTATATAGTAGTATAATAGCTTCTAGTAGCCTACTAGTAGGGTAGTTTTTAGTAAGGCTAGAACTTAGTATATAGTAGTATAGTAACTTCTAGCAGCCTATTAGATAGGTAATATAAAGCAAAGCTAGAGCTTAGTATATAGTAGTATAGCAGCTCCTAGCAGCTAGCTAGCAGAGCAGGTTTTAGTAAGGCTAGAGCTTAGTATATAGTAGCATAGCAGCTCCTAGTAGCCTACTAGCAGAGCAGTCTTTAGTAAAGCTAGAGCTTAGTATATAGTAATATAGCAGTCTAAGCTATAGAGAGCTAGGTTTATAATAGAACTATAGCCCCTATAATAAGATAAGAGCTAGAAGTAGCTAGATAGCTAGGTATATAGTAGTATAATAGCTCTAGTACTAGAATAGTAGCTAGAGAGAGCTTATAGAGAGAAGAAGCCTAGCTTTACTATCTACTACTTAGCAGCTTATAGTATTATATATATTAATAAGTTAGTAGAGAGGCTAGTTAGTAAATAATATAAGCTACTTTAGTATTTAATAATATATAGGCTTATATATAGTCTAGGAGTAAGGCTACTATATAGTAAGAGGTAGATATCTAGAGGAGCTGCTAATAGTTAGTAGATAGATAGATATATAGGGTCTAATATAAAGCCTATATAAGCTATTAAGTAGGAAGAAGCAGAGAGAGTATAGTAGCTTTATTCTATCCCTCTTATAGACCCTCTAGTATATTTTTAGTCTAAGTTCTACTAATTAGCGCTTATACTAGAAAAAACATTCTAATTAAATCAGATTTATATAGGAAAATAAAAAAATTATCTTATAGTTACTTTATATAGAAAAGAGGTTATATATAGCTAGGTAACTAAAATTTAGAAACCTATTTCTACTCAGAGACCCTCTAGGCCTAAAGGGAAAATATAGGTAGTTTTAGCAGGCTTTTATTAGTAGGTTATAGAGAACCCCCCTCTATAAGGTTTATTATAAGGTCTGTTATAGCTAGTTTCTCATTTAAGGGTATTTTTATATCTATATTTCTAACTTTTACTAAATTTTAAAAATTTATTTCTATCTAGGAGCCTTTTAGGTCTAAGAGGAAAATATAAATAGGTCTAGCAGGCTTTTATTAGTAGATTATAGAAAACTCCCCTCTATAAGGTCTGCTATAAGGTTTACTATAGCTAGTTTCTTATTTAAAAGTACTTTTATACTTATATTTCTAACTTACTAAATTTTAAAAATTTATTTCTATCTAGAAGCTTTCTAAGCTTAAAGGGAAAATATAGATAGTTTTAGTAAGCCTCTTTTAGTAGATTATAGAAAACCCCCCTCTATAAGGTCTACTATAAGATCTATTATAGCTAGTTTCTTATTTAAGCGTACTTTTATACTTATATTTCTAACTTTTACTAAATTTTAAAAATTTATTTCTATCTAGAAGCTTTCTAGGCTTAAAGGGAAAATATAGGTAGTTTTAATAGACCTTTATTAGTAAGTTATAGAGAATCCCCCTCTATAAGATTTACTATAAGGTTTGCTATAGCTAGTTTCTTATTTAAGGGTATTTTTATACTTATATTTCTAATCTTTTCTAAGTTTTAAAAATTTATTTCTACCTAAAAGCCTTCTAGACTTAAGGAAAAAATATAGATAGGTCTAGCAGGCTTTTATTAATAGGTTATAGAAAACCCCCCTCTATAAGATCTACTATAAGGTTTATTATAGCTAGTTTCTTTTTTAAGAGTATTTTTATACTTATATTTCTAACTTTTACTAAATTTTAAAAATTTATTCCTATTTAAAAGCCTTCTAAGCTTAAAGAGAAAATATAAGTAGTTTTAGTAAGCCTCTTTTAGTAGGTTATAGAAAACCCCCCTCTATAAGATCTACTATAAGGTCTACTATAGCTAGTTTTTTATTTAAGAGTACTTTTATGCTTATATTTCTAACTTTTACTAAATTTTAAAACTTTATTTCTACCTAAAAGCCTTTTAAGTCTAAGAGAAAAATATAAATAGGTCTAGCAGGCTTTTACTAATAAGCTATAAAAAAACCCCCTCTATAAAGTCTATTATAAGATCTATTATAGTTAGTTTCTTATTTAAGAGTACTTTTATACTTATATTTCTAACTTTTACCAAATTTTAAAAATTTATTTCTATCTAGAAGCTTTCTAGACTTAAAGGGAAAATATAAATAGTTTTAGCAGGCTTCTTTTAGTAGGCTATAGAAAACCCCCCTTTATAAGGTTTACTATAAGATCTACTATAGCTAGTTTCTTATTTAAGAGTACTTTTATACTTATATTTCTAACTTTTACTAAATTTTAAAAATTTATTTCTATCTAGAAGCCTTTTAGATCTAAGAGGAAAATATAAGTAGTTTTAGCAAACCTCTTTTAGTAAGTTATAGAGAACCCCCCTCTATAAGGTCTGCTATTAGAGTTACTAAGCTCTACCCTTCTAACTTTTTCTAAGTTTTAAAAATTTATTTCTATCTAAAAGCCTTCTAGACTTAAAGGGAAAATATAGATAGTTTTAGCAGCTCTTTATTAGTAAATTATAGAGGATAACTCTCTATAAGATCTACTATAAGGCCTGCTAAGCTTCTATATTTCTAACTTTTCCTAAATTTTAAAAATTTATTTCCTTCTAGAAGCCTTCTAGGCTTAAGAGAAAAATATAAGCAGTTTTAATAGGCCTCTTTTAATAGATTATAGAAAACCCCCCTCTATAAGGTTTACTATAAGAGTTACTAAGCTCTACCCTTCTAACTTTTTCTAAGTTTTAAAAATTTATTTCTACTTAGAAGCCTTCTAAATCTAAGGGGAAAATATAAGTAGTTTTAGTAGGCTTTTATTAATAGGTTATAGAGGATCTCTCTCTATAAGATCTGCTATAAGGTCTGCTATAGCTAGTTTCTTATTTAAGGGTACTTTTATACCTATATTTCTAACTTTTACTAAATTTTAAAAATTTATTTCTATTTAGAAGCCTTCTAGGCTTAAAGGGAAAATATAAGCAGTTTTAGTAGATCTCTTTTAGTAGGTTATAGAGAACCCCCCTCTATAAGGTCTGCTATAAGGTTTACTATAGCTAGTTTCTTATTTAAAAGTACTTTTATACTTATATTTTTAACTTTTACTAAATTTTAAAAATTTATTTCTACTTAGAAGCTTTTTAGGCTTAAAGGGAAAATATAGGCAGTTTTAGTAGGCCTTTATTAGTAGGCTATAAAAAACCCCCCTCTATAAGATCTGCTATAAGGTCTATTATAGCTAGTTTCTTTTTTAAGAGTACTTTTATACTTATATTTCTAACTTTTACTAAATTTTAAAAATTTATTTCTACCTAAAAGCCTTTTAAGCTTAAAGGAAAAATATAGATAGTTTTAATAGGCCTCTTTTAGTAGGTTATAGAGAACCCCCCTCTATAAGGTTTACTATAAGGTTTATTATAGCTAGTTTCTTATTTAAAAGTACTTTTATACTTATATTTTTAACTTTTACTAAATTTTAAAAATTTATTTCTACCTAGAAACCTTCTAGGTTTAAGGGGAAAATATAGGTAGTTTTAGTAAGCCTTTATTAGTAGGTTATAGAAGATCCCCCTCTATAAGATCTGCTATAAGGTCTATTATAGCTAGTTTCTTATTTAAGAGTATTTTTATACTTATATTTCTAACTTTTTCTAAGTTTTAAAAATTTATTTTTATCTAGAAGCCTTTTAAATCTAAGAGGAAAATATAGATAGGTCTAATAGGCTTTTATTAATAGACTATAGAAAACCCCCCTCTATAAGATCTACTATAAAGTCTATTATAGCTAGTTTCTTTTTTAAGGATACTTCTATACTTATATTTCTAACTTTTACTAAATTTTAAAAATTTATTTCTATCTAAAAGCTTTCTAGGCTTAAAGAGAAAATATAAATAGTTTTAGTAAGCCTCTTTTAGTAAGTTATAGAAAACCCCCCTCTATAAGGTCTACTATAAGGTCTATTATAGCTAGTTTCTTATTTAAGAGTACTTTTATACTTATATTTCTAACTTTTACTAAATTTTAAAAATTTATTTCTACCTAGAAGCTTTCTAGGTCTAAGAGAAAAATATAGATAAGTTTAGCAGGCTTTTATTAGTAACCTATAGAGAACTCCCCTCTATAAGGTTTACTATAAGATTTATTATAGCTAGTTTCTTATTTAAGAGTACTTTTATACTTATATTTCTAACTTTTACTAAATTTTAAAAATTTATTTCTATCTAGAAGCCTTCTAGACTTAAGGGGAAAATATAAATAGTTTTAGCAGGCCTCTTTTAGTAAGTTATAGAGAATCTCCTTTTATAAGGTCTACTATAAGAGTTACTAAGTTCTGCTCTTCTAACTTTTTCTAAGTTTTAAAAATTTATTTCTACTTAGAGGCTTTCTAGGTTTAAGGGAAAAATATAAGCAGTTTTAGCAGCTCTTTATTAGTGAGTTATAGAGGATAACCCTCTATAAGATCTACTATAAGGCTTACTAAGCCCCTATATTTCTAACTTTTCCTAAATTTTAAAAATTTATTTTCTTTTAGAAGCCTTTTAAGTCTAAGAGAAAAATATAAGTAGTCTTAGTAAGCCTCTTTTAGTAAGTTATAGAGGACCCCTCTCTATAAGATCTGCTATAAGAGTTACTAAGCTCTACCCTTCTAACTTTTTCTAAGTTTTAAAAATTTATTTCCACTTAGAAGCCTTTTAGGTCTAAGAGAAAAATATAGGTAGTTTTAGCAGGCCTTTATTAATAGGTTATAGAGGATCCCCCTCTATAAGGTCTACTATAAGGTCTACTATAACTAGTTTCTTATTTAAGAATACTTTTATACCTATATTTCTAATTTTTACTAAATTTTAAAAATTTATTTCTATCTAGAAGCCTTCTAGGCTTAAAGGGAAAATATAAGTAGTTTTAGTAAGCCTAACTACTAGGAATCTAACCTAAGGGACCAGTTCTGGTCCCTAAAGTGGTCGCTATTAGTTAGAAATTTTAAGCATAGACCGTCCACAAACCCTGTAAAAGGTATAACACTAAAAAGTTAGTCCCTCTACTAAAAAGTTAGTTCTTATTTATATAAACCTTTTTATTAGTATATCCAGGCCTATAGTCTTAGTCTGAAAGTCACTATAATTACTTTTTAGGTCTAAATATTAGTTCTAATATATTAGGAGTTATTAAAGTAATAAGTAATCTTAATATATACTAGCTATTATATACTATAATATTATTAGTATCTGTTTTAATAGTTTGAAAACTCTATACCTTTTATTATCTATTAATGCACTATTTGCTAATACTCTATATTATTTATAAATAGACACTTTTACTTATATAATTTTACATTTAAATAACTTTATATTTTTGTTTTTTAGTATAGTGTAAATATCTGGTTATTTTATTAAGCTTATATTATTTCTAATAGCTAAGGAGGTATAGCTCTATATATTCTATTAGTTATTAACTCCTTATACTAACCTAGATTAGTATAAGTATACTATACTAGTTTTTAAGTGATAAGTAATTCTAATTAGCTAAAAGAGTAGTATTACTAGCTTTATTCTACTATTTTAGTCTTTTAGTTATTCTAATTAGTTTACTATTTAGCTCCCCTATTATAGCAGAAAGATTTTATTAAGGATATTAATTTATCCTGCTAATTAAGTATTTGCTTAGTCCTTATTAGCTAAAAGGTTAGTTCTATTCTTCTATGCTTTATAGTAGTAATTACCTATATAATATAGTATTAACTAGATATAATCTAGTTTTATTCTTTTAGTCCTTAACTAGTTCTAATTAGTTTATAAGTTAGTTCTTACTAGGCCTGCTATACTAGTCCTTAAGTGATAAGTAGTTTTAATTAGCTAAAAGAGTGGTGTTACTAGTATTATTCTGCTATTTTAGTCTTTTAGTTATCCTAATTAGCCTAAATAGTAGCTCCCCTATTATAGTAGAAAGATTTTATTAAGGATATTAATTTATCCTGCTAATTAAGTATTTGCTTAGTTCTTATTAGCTAAAAGGTTAGTTCTATTCTTCTATACTTTATAGTAGTAGTTACCTATATAATATAGTATTAACTAGATATAATCTAGGCCTACTCTTTTAGTTCTTAACTAGTTCTAATTAGTTTATAAGTTAGTTCTTACTAGGCCTGCTATGCTAGTCCTTAAATAATAAGTAATTCTAATTAGCTAAAAGAGTAGTATTACTAGCTTTATTCTGCTATTTTAGTCTTTTAGTTATTCTAATTAGTCTACTATTTAGCTCTCCTATTATAGCAGAAAGATTTTATTAAGAATATTAATTTATCCTGCTAATTAAGTATTTGCTTAGTTCTTATTAGCTAAAAGGTTAGTTCTATTCTTCTATACTTTATAGTAATAGTTACCTATAATATAATATTAACTAGATATAATATAGCCCTACTATTTTAGTCCTTAACTAGTTCTAATTAGTTTATAAGTTAGTTCTAAATCTATTCTATTTATCTAATTATAGAGTAGTTCTTACTTATTAGAGGGTTAGTTTCCTCACTTAGCAGGTAATTACCTTATTAAGTAGTTCTTATTCTATACTATACTATTCTATTTAGTCCTCTAGTATATATATATAAATCTTTCCTTTTTCTACCCTTAAAACCTCTTTTCTTATTACTTAAATATATATCTTATTAAAAAGCTATATTCTACTTCTCTACTTAATATTCTATATCTCTTTTTCCCTCTTTTAAGTTAGAGTATCTTATATCTTTTACTCTTATTTCCTCTCTAATATTATTAATACTAGTATAAGAACTATCCCCTCTTACTAACTTTGCTTCTATTTTTAATTTAATAACTATTAGAATTACTAGCTTTCTATAAGCTATATCTAGGTTCTATACCTTATCCTCCTATTTCTTAATCTCTCCTAGCTTTTAGCTAATATTTATACTCTAATATCAGGCCTCTTTTTATACCCTATTAGTCTAAGTAGCTCCTAAAATCTCTAAAGTCTCTAAAACCTTACTATATCCCTGCTAAGCTTATTCTACTATAATTACTATCTAGTAAGTAAAGCAGCTAGCCTAGATTTTAAAAATTATTATAACTTAAATATCACTTTAACTCTTATTACTAGAAGTAATATTACCTTATTTAGAGTACTAAACTAAGTATTAGTAATAACACTTATAGTACCCTAACTTTAAGACTTAATTTAGGTAGCTCCTTAGTATACTATAGGATCTTAAGTACCTATAATCTTAAAGTTAATTAAGTATTTATAACTAATTAGTAGAAGTTTATATTATAGAATTTAGATAATACTTTTAAGGAGTAAAAGGCTTAGTTAGCAGAAAAAGCTATATATTACTAGGCTAAGAATATTATTTATACCTATAATTAACACTATATTAAAGTAGAGAAAATATAGTCTTTTTTTAATTCTAAATAATATAGTTATAGTTACCCTAATAGAAATACTCTATTACTATCTTCTATTTTTTACCTTTATTTACCTTAATTAATAATTTATTAACTTCTATATTAGCTATATACTTATAGTTACTAAATCCTAATAAATCTTTCTAATTTAGAGTTTAAAGAGATACCTCTAGCTTATAGTAGGGAGCAGCTTAAAGGGTCTATAAAAGGATCTAAGTTAATTCTAATCTTAATTTTATCCTCTCTAATTATACTATATTTAGTTAACTAGTCTTCTTAGAATATATAATTATAGTATATTTTACCTAGATCTTTCTCTATATATTAGAGTAAGTGCCTTTATAGATCTTTTCTAGTTAGAAGTTCTCTTAGTATAAAGCCCTCTTAGAAAAAGAGAAGAGTAACTTACTATATAGTTATATCTAGCTTAGCTAGATCTTCTAGTACTAGAGACTTATTACTAATTCTAAACTCTCCTACTATTATCTCTTATACTAGCTAGAATCTTCCTTTAATATAGATACTACTCTTAGTTAAAGTTAAAGACTTAGATATCTCTATTTAGCTAAATATAGAGTATCTATTTAATACCTTAACTACTATTCCTTTAGATATTTCTTTGCTATTAGACTTCCCCTATTAAGGAGGTACTATAGCTTCTAATATTTCCTGCCCACCTATTAGTTATAGTAATTTATAGTATTAATATAAGTATTTTATTAAAAATAAAGAGATACCCTATTTAAGTCCTTCTACTCTAGGTTTTAATATTTCTAATTAGTATATATTAACTTATTAGCTTTATATTTCCCAGTTATCTCTATTTTAGCTACCCTTCTCACTACTAGAAGTAGTAATTTCTATCTCTATTAAGATATAGGGTAAACTTTCTGGAAAAGCATATTATAAGAAAGAAGTATTAGGTCTAGGTTTCTATGCTATAGGTTAATATAAATTAATTTCTCCTTTTCTAGAAAAATCACTAATAGTTTTATAGTTATTAGAGCTCTAAGTAATTAGCTAGCTCTTAAGCTAAACCCTCTCTATATTAGTTTCTAATATTATTAGACCTGCTAGCCTAGTTATATAATTAAAGTTAACCCCTATATTACTACTTCTTTTCTCTCCTAATATACTAAAATCTAATACTATATTACTCTTATAACTACTATCCTCTTCTATACTATTAGAGGTAGATAATATTAGGAGGTCCTCTATTAGTTCTATCTCTTTTAATAGTTCTTTATTAGTTAATATAAATAAAAGATTATATCTTACTTATTTATCTAGAATACTATCTCCCATACTACTCTCTTAGTTTATATATACTTTAATATATATAAAGTATAGATCTTAGGCTCCTTATATATCTAACACCTTAGCAGTAATCTATTTTACTTACTTTAACTCTAAAATTAGCTGCTAACCTTATAGTTATTCCTATTTATAAGTTTCCTAACCTTTTAGTACTATTCCAGCTTAGAGCTAGAAAGTTATTTATAATCTTTATTTTCCTAGATCTATATTACCTATATATAAGGCTTATAAGTACTATACTCTATCCCTTATTCTCTAAAAGAGAAGCCTAATATAAGATAGGTATATATTAGATTTAGTTAGTAGTATAAAACTCTAGTTAGTTTTAGTTAATTATATAGAAGAAGTAAAGGTAATTTTAGGAGGAAATTAGACCTTATTAACTAGTATACTTAATTATATTAGCTTTTATAGTAACTTATATAGCTTAGATTATTTTTTATCTTTTAGTAATAAATAGATATTTTAGTTATTTCTCTCTCTCTAAGCTTATTTACTATAAAGTCTATTAGTAAGACTTATCTAAACTCCTAAATTATTATTAATAATATATCTTAATATTCCTGCTTACCTTTTACCTAGCTAGGATACTTTATAACTTATATAGATCTATAGAGCAGAATTTATATATATATCTCTATAAGATAATAATAGTAAAAAGAGTAATAGTTAAATTATTAGTAAAGCTAGTAATATATAATATAATTTTAATAATTTACTACTAATAATATTAACTACTCTATAGCTTAGCGTCTAATATAAGCTAGGAACTATATAAATATATATCTATAAACAGTAAGTATAAGAAGTAATACTATATTAGAGTCTATAGTTACCTTAAATTAAGTATAATATTAATAGGGCTAGCTTAATATTATTTTTCCTCTTATAATCTAGATAGAAGGGGATAGCTCCTCTATATATTATATTAGGAATAGTATATTAATAATACTTAATTTTACCTTATTATACTACTTAAGTCCTATAAAATGCAGGCACTTAGATCTTTATTAGAAATAGAGATATAAAGATAAATAGTTATATATTATACCTCAGTATTTAAACTATTAATATAATTATATACCCTATTATCCTCTAAATCCTCTTATTATAATATATAAGACTACCTTAAGTATAGCTGATTTGCAATAATCTATATTATCTAGTTAAGGCTCTTTACTCTATATAAGTATATTTAATTTTCCTTCTATAATAACTCTACTAATATATCTTAGCTAGTTATAATCTCCTAAACTGCCTTTATATTAATAATTTATTTTATAATCACTATACTATAGTTATTCTATTATACTTAATTTAGAGATAGGAGCTTATCCTATAAAAGGAGACTAAACCTCTACTAATATAATATATTTATTAGGTGCTCTCTGCCCTTATTTAGGTTACCAGCTTTAAATAGGGTTAGGGTTAGGGTTAGGGTTAGGGTTAGGGTTAGGGTTAGGGTTAGGGTTAGGGTTAGGGTTAGGGTTAGGGTTAGGGTTAGGGTTAGGGTTAGGGTTAGGGTTAGGGTTAGGGTTAGGGT
>JAVHLV010000524.1:0-32393 GCA_036785495.1 Colletotrichum neosansevieriae
TTAATAAGAGCTTTTTTAAAAACTATATTAATAATATATTCTTAATATTATATAGACTACTTAATAAAATAGAAAGCTTTATTAATTATATTAATACTAAACTCTTATATAATATTTTATATATTATGAATATTAATAAATATACTTTATATATAGCTAGTATATTAATATATTATATTTAATATTAATATCTTTATAAGAATATTAATTAATAAGTCTAGTATTTTAAGCTTTATTATAGATAGATTATTATTTATAATTAATATAAGGGTAGTAATATTCTATTTAGTAAGGTATACTTATTTAAATTTCTCTATTTTAAAATATTTATTAAGCTTAGTAATAATCTAGTTAGAGTTAAGATAAGGCTATATTTAGTAAATTATTTTATATTAATAATATAATACTCTATTCTTAAGTATGATTAGAAAAGTAAATAGTATTTACTCTTTTATAAGGCTTATTCGTTTATATAAATTCTAGAAGATATTAAGTTTTAGCTTTAGTATATCTATATCTTTACTACTATACTTTATCTTATTAATATATAACTTAGTTAGGTCTATAAGTTAGTATATAAATAGATAGGTATTATTATTAGGTTTAATTTAGGTATTTATAATATTTAGAGTAGAGTTAGTATTTAAAGCTAAATTAAGGTTAACTAGCTATAGAGTTTTATTATTCTTAGAAGTATTTCCCTCATTATTAATCTATAAAGTTATAAATTCTACTTTATTCTTAATATTACTATTAATACTCTCTTTAGTAGAGTTTTTATTTTCTTATAGTTTTATAAATATAGTATTTTTACTTACTTAGTCTTAAACCTACTTAATTATCTAGAAGTAAAAATTATCCTCTATAAAGATTTTATAGAGTTAATCTATAATATATAGTAACTTATAGATAATATATATACTATTTACTATATTATAAGCCATAGATAGGGGTGAGGGTGAGTTGTAAGGAGCAACTATCTTAGCTATAGATTAGTGTGTGCGGAAAGCGTAGTGAAATAGTCTGTGGTGTGTAATTACATAATTATATACTATAGCACACAGCTACTGCAGCTTTATAAGGCTGAGAGTGCTATAAACTATATTATAACACACCCCCTAGCTGTATAGTGAATATCACTAATATAGCAATCTGCTATTATGCATAGCTATAACTATTTTTAAATATATATAAAAGAGATAAAGTAGTATTATAAATAGCCTTAAAGGTGTAAAATAAATAAAAATATTCCTTATAAGTGCTTTAAAGAGTATAAATAAGTGATATATAACTTAAGTAATAGTGATATAATCTAGGTAAGTGGCAGAATCCTATTAGTGGCACTTAACTGCTTATAAAGATAGCTAGGTAGGTATAGTTATTACTTATACTGCTTTCTGCCTTAATTTTTCCTCCTTCTTCTACTTAGAACACTATAATAATTATAAGTTAACCCTTTATATATATAAAAAAATTATTATATATATTATTAATTATTACTAATACTTATCTTTATATAGAACTATCTATATCTATTAATACTATTATTAAAAATAGCTCCTAAGTATAAATAATCTATAGTACTAGTTACTAACTATATTACTAAGGCTAAAGTAATCTATAAGGCTAAAAAGAAGGTAGAGTAGGAGTAACTAGCTACTCTTACTAAGTAGGAGGAGGTTAAGGATAATAAGGGTAATAAGTATAAGTCTTTTATTTTACTATTTTATAGCCCCTCTAGTGACTATTACTATTTAGTAGGGCTTTTTAATACTATAGAAGCTAATAATATCCTTTTAATAGAGGAGGCTGAGGCCTCTAAGAAGAAGCTTATAGGTAAGTATAAGTATATTCCCTCTATTAAGGAGGAAGAGGATAAGGATAAGGAGAAGCTTATTAGTATATTTATAATATTACTTTTTATAGTCTAGAGATATTAATAATAGTCTAGAGAAGTCTACTCTTAGTGGAAGCTAGCTTATTATTACTCTTAGTAATAAGAGTAATTCTAAGCTCTTTAGGTAAGAAGTAAGGTATTTGAATCTTTTTTACTTAGGTAACTAAATCTAGCTAGTTTTAGGCTTATATAGAAGTTATTTTATAATATACTACTTTAGAAAAAGTATATCTACTATAGATTCTCTCTATATTAATAATATTCTAGTTTATTACTAATTTATAGAGATAGTATTACTCTTTATACTACTTAATGAGTTAAGTAGTATACTTAGTATACTTTAAAATATTTTTATAATCTTAATATACTTATTTCTATATATTATTATTAAAGTAAGTAAGTAAGTTACATTTTAAGAAAGTAGAGTATATACTAAAAGTTAATCTAGAACTTACTATTAATATTATTAAGCTTTATTTCTATAGCCTTAAGATAGACTATATTAACTATTTAATAAATAAGTACTTAGTAGTTATAATATAAAACAATTTATAAAGAGAGGTTTATATTATTAATAGAGAGAAACTTAAGTATATTACTCTACTTCTCTTAGATAATTTTATATTTAATAGAAGTTAGTAAAGTTAGCTTTATAAGCTTAGGAATAATATAGCTTACTATAATAATATATTAGAGAGTATTAAACTCCTTATTCTTAATAATATTATTAAAGTCTTTTTATTTAGTAGTTTTATAAAGTATCTAAGAGGGATTCTCTCTAGCCTTTTACTTCTAAAAAGCTACTTTATACTTACTGAAATTAGCTTTATACTTAGCCTAGAAATAAGTAATATACGTATCTATAAACTCCTAAATAGTTAGAGTACTCTTAAGTATATTAAAAAGCTTCTTAGAATTAGAGCTATTAGAATTAAGATATTTCTAGATATCCTTACTCTATATAGATAAGTATAGATTAAAATATTAACAAAGCTAGTTAGTAAGGCTCTAGAGCCTTACTTATAGAGAGAAGATTATTAATAAATATATAGCTATTATTATATAGTTATATTAAATAAGGTTTTTAAGTATTATAAAGTTATTTTAAATAGGTAAAAGATAATAAGAGAGAGAGCTACTTACTCTTCCCTAGGCTTAGAGAGGTTAAAGGGATATTTATAAGCTATAGAGCTAGGCTTATAACTATTATTAGCTATAAATAGAAGTAAGGGTAAGTTATAAAGAGTAACTATCTTAGCTATAGATTAATACCTATAGAAAGTATAGTAAAATAGTCTATAGTATATAAGTATATAATTATATACTATAGTATATAGCTACTATAGCTTTATAAGACTAAGAGTACTATAAACTATATTACTATATTATATAATAATAATAATATTTAACTTATTATTATAAATAAATATAAAAAGCTTTAACTTAATTTACTAACTATATTTAATAAAACCTTAAGATAAATTAAGAGATCTTAATTTGAGTTAAGAAATATTAAGACTTTTATTATAATAATATCTATAACTAATTTAAAAATATTGAAAATATTTTAAGTTTTCTTAAAATATAAGCTTTAGAGAAGTATAAGCTTTTCTTAAAAGAATATTTATCTAAAGAAAGACTAAGGAAATATTATATTAAAGTATATAATATTTTAAATAACTCTTAGAGCTTTAAATATACTTTAAAATCCCTATTTTAATATTTAAATAAAAGGTAATAAATAGAATAAGACTTACTTTACTTTAAGTAGACTAAGTTTACTAAAAACTATACCTATAGAATTTTGATATATCTATATATAGCAAGACTTGATTAATAAACGTAAGCTTTTTATATTTTATATTAACTTTAAGAATAAAGTTAAAAATAAGATTAATAAAGTTAATTAACTAAATAGCTTCTTATAGTATATTAATTTAGGAATTAAAATTATAACTAACTCTATAAATAATA
Organism: Colletotrichum neosansevieriae; assembly: GCA_036785495.1. Taxonomy (NCBI): domain Eukaryota; kingdom Fungi; phylum Ascomycota; class Sordariomycetes; order Glomerellales; family Glomerellaceae; genus Colletotrichum; species Colletotrichum neosansevieriae. Next base: position 3,872 of record JAVHLV010000524.1, read on the forward strand.
TAAATAAACAAGAGAATAATAATAATTCCTTAACTTAGGATATATACTTTAATAATACTAATATAACTAATATATATTTAGTAATACTTAATATATTAAATAACTTAATACCTAGTAGTATAATATATAAACACTTTAGTATATTACTATTTATAAATACTATAATGAATCTATAGATCTTAATATAATTTATAAAATCCAAAGTACTATAAACAGTATTAAGTATTAACTATAGCTATACTTATATATACCTATCTATAGCCTTATAATCCTTAACTTTATAGTTTAATAATATTATCTATTAACTTATCCTCTTACCTATTACCTATATTACTAATACTATCTCTATTACTACTTTATCTACTAGTCCCCTTATTTAATTAGGCTAGCTAATACCTCTATAGCTATACTATTATTAGCAATACTCTCTTTATACTAAAGTAGTTAGTATAAGCTATACTTACTAATATTTAAGCCCTAAAGAGCTACCTCTACCTTATTATTATAGAGGGTTTATTTAAAGAAGGGCTACTCTATAGAGTACCTAAGAACCTATCTAACCTCTATTACTAAGTCTACTTACTTATTTATAATAAGTTAGTATATCTATAGGTTCTCTATAAAAGTATTAATAAGAGCTTTCTTAAGAGATATATTAATAATATACTCTTAGTATTATCTGGGCTACTTAATTAAAATAGAGTATTTTATTAATTATGTTAATACTAAACTCTATTATAATTTTCTATATATTATTAGTAATAATAAGCATACCTTATATATAGCTAGTATATCAATATCCTAGGTCTAATATTAATATCTTAGAGAACTTATTATAGATTAATAAGAAAGAGAAATAGATATAAAGCCCTATTTATAGAAGTATAGCTTTTTATACTTCTAGCTATAAGAATCTCTAGAAAGTTAAGAAGTTATCTCTTATATATATCTTACTAAAAAGTTAACCTTTAGGTAAGGAGTTATTAGATATTTTATATAGTAGTATTTATAGTACTTTACTAAAAGATTTACCTTTTAGGCATTTTTTACCTTACTAAAAGATTTAGTAAAGATATTACTATAAGAGCCTTAGTAGCTTACTTAGCTTTAATATAATTAGTTTTGTTATATATAGTATAGTATTATCTATATTATTACTATTCTACTAGTCTATTTAGCCAGAGTATATATCTAACTTTATAATATTTAGAGAGTTTACTTACTAGTAGAAATATATAGGGTTTCTATATTATTATTCTTAACTAGTAGAGAGCATAGGTTTAAGTACCTCTATAGTATTTCCTAAATTTTATTTATAAACTAGGTAAATTTATTATAGTCTTTTTTATAGAGAGCTATATTATAACTACAAATATAATAATATAGCTACTCTAAAGGTTTTATTATTAACTTAGATTTTAAATAAAGTAAATAATATTTTATTTAAAGAGTTTATATTTAATATAACTTAATATCTTAGAAATAAGTCTAATTTATATACTATAACTATATTTAGAAATAGTTTATAGATAAATTCAAATAGATTTACTCTAAAGAAGAATAATACTTACTACTTATTAAGTTTAATAAAAGTTTTAAAAATGATAAATCTATTAAGTTTGATAAAGTAAATAGAAATAGCTAGAATAAGCATAAGATATTATAGTATAAAAGTTATAAAGATAATGCCTATAATATTAATAAGTGCTTTTATTTAAATCTAGCTTTAGCTTCTAAAAACTAAAATCTATTAAAAGACCTTAATAATAATAATAATAATAATATACTAAATAAAATACTTATTATTAAGAGCTTAAATACCTAAGCCTCTATATCTAAATATAATTTAGATATAGATAATAATAAAAATACTAATACTAAGTATAATAATAAATCTAGTAATCTTAAAGACGTTTATATATATTATTAAGTTTATAGTTATAATATAGCTCTCTATAAAAAAGACTATAATAAATTTACCTAGTTTATGAATATAATTTAGGAAATACTATAGAGGTACTTTAATCTATAAGAACCTACCCTATATAACTACACACCCCCTATATCCAAACACCCGAATTTGACGCGTTTTCCCCTCCTTAACACCAATATAAACTATTACTATATATATTTATCCCACTATAATATAAAAAAATAATTCTTTTACAAATCCTATAATATTCAGAATACCTACCTATACTAAGTTTCACCTTTAAAAAGCAGAAGAAGCTATGCTAGATAGTATAGGCCTCTATGCTATAAGTTACACATAGAGTATATCTATATTAACCCTCTGTGATTATATCCTTAGCATAGTATTAAAGAGGAAGTTAAAGAAGGATTTTTAAAAGCTCTCTCTATATTAAGAGAAGTCTTTTATATTATAGGCTCTTATTTAGAGCAGGCTTAGCCTTATACCTACCTATTATTAGCTTTAAAATCTCATAACTTATATCTACTATACTAATAATAATACTTACCTACTTAGTAAGAAGTAGATTAAGGGTATTTACCTTTATTATTTACTAGCTTACTCTAGCTATATTATATAACCTCTTAATATATTAATATTCTCTTTCCTTAAGATATCCTTCTTATAAAAGGTTATAGAATATAGTTTAGAGCTTAACTCTACCCTAATTAAAAAGCAGAACTTTCTCTACTGCTACTTTAACGCTTACTATAATATATTTATATTATTAAATATTAAGTTAGAATAGTAGATAGTAGGATTATAGCTTATTAATATAGAAAAGCTAATAATAAGTAAGTTCCTCCTCTATATAGTACTTACTAATATATAACAGGTACTAAAATAGGACCTAAAACTTCCTTAAATATCCTTAACCCCTTTATTATTTATTATCTTAACTCCCTATAAATCAGCAAACCTTTATTAATATAGATAGATATAGCAGCTAGGTTATAATAGAAAGGAGTAAAACTTGGTTTCCTGCTAGCTTATATTTAATAAGGTAGGTAAGATACTTAATAATACTAATATGAAGATTATAATCTTATATTATTAAATTTGGTCTCTTTAAGCTTAAGTTAATTAATATAAACTATTATAATAAGCAAAAGTTATCCTATAGCTAAATAAGAGGTTTATAATAATTAAGGAGATTATAGATATAAAGCAGAAGGCTTAGAAAGCTATAGAGGCCAAGAGGAACATTATATTAAATTATATATTAGTTATTTAATATTAAAAGAAGACTAGGATACTTAATTTACATCCTAGTGCTTAGAAGTCCGTTTTTAAGTAGGTTACATAGCAAAAAATAGAATTAAAGTTATTATTACTCAAAAGCTGCAGCCAAAAACGCATCAAATTTGGGTATTTAGATATGGGGGGTGTGCAGTTATATATAGTGGGTTCTTACTTCCTACTAGTTAAGAATAATAATATAGAAACTCTATATATTTCTATTAGTAAGTAAACTCTCTGAATATTATAAAGTTAGATATATACTCTAGCTAAATAAATTAGTAAAATAGTAATAATATAGATAATACTATACTATATATAATAGAACTAATTATATTAAAGCTGAGTAAGCTACTAAGGCTTTTATAATAATATATTTACTAAACGTTTTAGTAAGGTAAAAAATATCTAAAAAGTAAACCTTTTAGTAATGTATTATAAATACTACTATATAAGATATCTAATAACTTCTTATCTAATAGTTAACCTTTTAATAAGGTATATATAAGAGATAACTCCTTAACTTCCTAAGAGATTCTTATAACTAGAAGTATAAAAAGCTCTACTTCTATAAATAGAGCTTTATATCTATCTCTCTTTCTTATTCTTATTAATCTATAATTAGTTCTCTAAGATATTAATATTAGACCTAGTATATTAATATACTAACTATATATAAAGCATACTTGTTATTACTAATAATATATATAAAATTATAACAGAGTTTAGTATTAATATAATTAGAATAAGAATAAGAAAGAGGGATAGATATAAAGCCCTACTTATAGAGCTTTTTATACTTCTAGCTATAAGAACCTCTTAGAAGGTTAAGGAGTTATCTCTTATATATATAGTACCTTACTAAAAGGTTTACCTTTTAGGTGTTTTTTATAGCACCTTACTAAAAGGTTTAGTAAAGGCGTTTCTAGGCTATAAGAGCTTTAGTAGCCTACTTAGCTCTAATATAATTAGCTCTATTATATATAGTATAGTATTACCTATACTATTACTATTCTACTAATCTATTTAGCTAGAGTATATATCTAACTTTATATGAGGGTTTGCTTACTAATAGAAATATATAGAGTTTCTATATTATTATCCTTAACTAGTAGAGAGCATAGGTTAAGGTGCCTCTATAGTATTTCCTAAATTATATCTATAAACTAGGTGAATTTATTATAGTCTTTTTTATAGGGGGCTATATTATAACTATAAACTTAATAGCTATTAAAGCAATTTCCTTAATAGATATATTAGTACTATAATTATTAATATAAATAAGAATAATAATAGTTAACTATAAATATAATTTTATACTTAATACTAATATAGAAGTATATATTATAACTAATATAAACTATTTTATAACTTAAAAACTATATAATAAGGAAGTTAGTTAAAGAAAAGCTATAAATATTAATATTACTATTTATTTTACTAATTTTAATACTAAATTACTACTAACAGACTACTTATATATATATAAATTAGATATTAATATAATACGTTAGAGTAACCTAAGTAAGATACCTAATCTAACTAATTTATTTATTAATAAAAATGCTTATATTAAAAAAGTAATATAGATATAATAAAAAGAAGTAAGATAAGTACTTTATACTACTTACTTATTAAAGTATAATTATAATCTAATATCTATAGTATTAATACTTTTCATAATATAATATTAATTAATAAAGCCTTACTATATATTTAACTAAGCTATATTAATTATAATTATCTAAATAAGCTAAAAGATAATACTATAAGCTATAGTATATCTATAATATATAATAATACTATATTTATAATCTATAAACTCTATAGTAAAACTAATATAATTAATAAGATTAATTAAATATCTAAAATAGAGATAGGTATAAAGCCCTGCTTATAGAGCTTTTTATGCTTCTAGCTATAAGAACTTCTTAGAAGGTTAAGGAGTTATCTCTTATATATATAGTATCTTACTAAAAGGTTTACCTTTTAGGCGTTTTTTATAGTATCTTACTAGAAGGTTTAGTAAAGATAATTCTAGGCTATAAGAGCCTTAGTAGTCTACTTAGCTCTAATATAGTTAGGTCTATTATATATAGTATAGTATTATCTATACTATTACTATTCTGCTAGTCTATTTAGCTAGAGTATATATCTAACTTTATATAAGGGTTTGCTTACTAGTAGAAATATATAGGGTTTCTATATTATTATTCTTAACTAGTAGAGAGTATAGATTAAAGTACCTATATAGTATTTTCCAAATTATGCCTATAAACTAGGTGAATTTATTATAGTCTTTTTTATAGGGGGCTGTATTATAACTATAAACTTAATTAAATATCTAATAGTAAGAAACTTACTAAATTTTTATGGAAGATATATTATGATTTTTAGATAATTATTCTAAATATCTAAAAGTGAAATTATAAGCTTCTAAAAGCAAAGCCTATAATACCTTTTATTTATTTAACTTAATCATAGAGACTAATAGCCTTAATCATAATAAAATTAGTATACTAAGTATTAATAATAGTATTAAATATATTAATAAACACTTTAATATTAAATTAGCTACTCTAGCTATAATCTATTAGAAATCTAGCCCTTATATACCTAAATAAAATAGTTTAGCTAAATATGTAAATAGAACTTTATTAAATAAAGTAAGAGCATTATTATATAATAGCTACTTATCTCTAGAGCTTTAGGGTAATACTATATATTTATATAGTAGAGTACTTAATAGTTCCTTAAGTTATAAAATGCCTTATAAAATATAAAATAAAACTAAGTTTAATATATTATATATAAGGGCTTATAGATCCTCAGTCTATTATAAAAATAAAAATAATAATATAACTAAATTATCTCCTAGAGGTATAAAAAGTATATTAATAAGCTTTAGTATAAGCTCTGCTTAATATCGGATTTTAAGCTTAGAAACTATACAACCACTATAAACTAGAGATATAATTATTATTCAAAATAACTTCCCCTATAAAGTATTAAATAATAATAATAATACTACAAGTAATAATAATAATAAAGTTACTATAGATATAGATAATATATCTAATATCTTTAATAATATTATTAATACTATAAATAATAGTAGTATATCTATAGATAAATTAGCTACAGATAATAATATAACTAATACTAATAGTAATAATACTATTATAGAACTAATAACTTATTATAATAATAAACTTAGCAAATTAAATATAAATAATATATTAGTTCTAAGTACTAATATACTAGAATTTAATATCTAAAAACAAGTTATAACTTCTAATAAGAATAAATTAAATTAGAACAAAAGCTATATACGCTAGATTTGATAAACTAAATAACTAATATATATAGAATATAGCAAGTCTACTTAATAATAAGACCCCCTTAGGTACTAGCTAGGTATATAAGAATAAAAAGAATAAGAAAATTATACTTACTAAATATAAAGCTAGACTAGTAGTAGTGTAAAGCTTTAAGTAAACTATAGATATTAACTATAATAGTAATAGTACTAAACAAAGGTTATAATATATATTAATTTAAAAAAGATTCTTTCTATATAAATATAGATATAGATATCTATTTATATTTACGTAGTAGATATATATATATTAATAATCCTAATAAAATATTAAAACTAAATAAAGCTCTATATAAGCTGAAATAGAGTCCTAGACTATAGTATAAGTACTTAGCTAAAAGACTAGCTATATTAGGATTTATAGTATTTCTATATACAAATAGAGTAGTTATTAATATTACTACTAAACTAATATTACTATTTAATATAGATAATATAGTAACATTAAGCTTGAATAATAAGATAGATAAAATATGAATATATATATCTAAATTAGTAACACTTTAGGATATAAATAAAGTAAATACCTTCTTAAGATAAGAAATTACTATAGATAAAGAAAATAAAAAGCTTTACTATAAAGCTATATAATTATATAAAGATATTATTAATAAATCTAATAAAGAGGATAAATATAAATATACTATACTTATTAAGAGTATTCTTAGATTAATAAAAAATAAGATTATAGCTATAAAAGAGGATATTAAGCTATATTAATAATAAGTTAGCTCTTTAATATATTTAGCTATAAAAACTAAGCTATATATAATATTTACTATAAACTAATATATTTATTCTATTTATTAAGTTTATAGTTATAACGCAGCCCCTCTGCAAAAAGACTATAATAAATTCACTTAGTTACTAAATATAATTTATAAAATACCATTAAGTTTATAGTTATAACGTAGTCTCTCTGTAAAAAGACTATAATAAATTCACTTAGTTTATAGATATAATTTAGGAAATACTATAGAGGCACTTTAATCTATACCCTTAACTAGTTAAGGATAATATTATAAAAACTCTATATATTTCTATTAGTAAGTTATTGCAATGCAGTTCACAGCACTCTCAGCCTTATAAGGCTGCAGTGGCTATGCGCTGTGGCGCACAATTATATAATTGCACACTGCAGACTATTTCACTATGCTTTCTATATATACTAATTTATAGCTAAGATAGTTACTTCTTATAACTTGCCCTCACTCCTACCTATAACTTATAACAGTTATAAGCCTAGCTTTATAGCTTATAAATACCCCTCTAACCTCTCTAAGTCTAGAAAAGGGTGAGCAGCTTTTCTCCTATTATCTTTTACCTATTTAAAATAACCTTATAACACTTAAAACCTTTTTAAAGCAGCCTTATAATAATAGCTATATACTCTTTAATAACCTTCTCTCTAGAAGTAAGGCTTTAGGGCCCTGCTAACTAGTCTTACTAGTATCTTAACCTATACTTATCTATATAGAGTAAGAATATTTAGAAATATCTTAATTCTAATAGCTCTAATACTAGGAAGCCTTCTAACACTTTTAAGAGTACTCTAACTATTTAGAAGTTTATAGATAAGTATAATAACTACTTCTAGGCTAAGTATAAGGCTAATCTTATTAAGTATAAAGCAGCTCTCTAAAAGCAGAAATCTAAGAAGAATCCCTCTTAGATATTCTATAAGACTACTAAGTATAATAACTCTATTAATATTATTAAGAGTAAGAAGTCTAATACTTTCTAATAAACTAGTAGAGCAGGTCTTACTACTTCTAAGCTTATAAAGCTAACCCTACTAACCCCTATTAAGTATAAAGATATCTAAGATAAGTAGAGTAATATATTTAAGTATCTTTCTACTAATAGTATAAACCTCTTATTATAGATTACCTTATACTATAACTATTAGGTGCTTATCTATTAGACTATTAATATAGTTTACCTTAAAGTAGTAGGGATAAAGCTTAATAATAAGAATAATAAGTTCTAGATTAACTTTTAGAATATACTCTGCTTTTTTAAATAGTAACTTACTTGCTCTAATAATAGTATATAGAAATAAGTATACTAAGATTATAAGAATATTTTAAAGCATATTAAGTATATTACTTAGCCTGCTAAGTAGTATAGAGAATAGCACTATCTCTATAAGCTAGTAGTAAGCTAAAATATTACTAATATTAAGAAAAGCTATAGCAGATATGCTTTTCTTAAGGTAGTATACTATAAGATAGCTTTTACTTAGACCTAAAACTAGCTAGATTTAATTATCTAAATAGAAAAGATTAGAATACTCTACCTCTTACTTAAAGAGCTTAGAATTATTCTTACTACTAAGATCTATAATAAGCTAGCTACTACTAAGAGTTTTAGCAGATTACTTAGAGTATATACTACTTTTATAGGCTGCTCTAACTTAGAGGATCTACTTTAAGCCTTATAGACTGCTTTAGATATTTCTTTTCTAGTAGTAATATCTAATAAGATCTCTAGCTATTCCTATAAATAATACTATAGGTAGACTCTGTAAAACTATAGCTATATTTAATAGGTATTTATAGGCTTGCTAAAAGATAGCCTTAAGAACTATAAAATACTAAGAGATAAAGCATAGTATATATAAGAGATAGTAATATCTCTATAATAGGGCTATATCTATAATAATTTTATATATATAGGGTAGATTATAAAGGAATCTTAGAAGAGCAGTTAGCACTTATCTAACTATAGCTATAGTAGATATTATAGTAGTAGCTAGAGTAGATATAGTAATAGGAGTAGTGCTAGTAATAAAGAGTAACTTTCTAATAATATTTCCTACTATATTATTAACTAAAGCCTTCTTAAAGATAAAAGCTAAGTAATCTAAGTTTATTCTATGATATTTATATTCTTTAAGGAACTATATACTCTCTCTAATAGTATTATTCTAGATAATTATAGAGCTCTCTATATTATTAATAATAAGAGAAAGCTAGTTTCTAGTATCTTTATATACTTATATAATAATAAGGTAATTAAAGTTAGTAGTATAAGTATACTAATTATTAGAAGGGGTACTTAAATTATTTAGAATATATTTAAAGATATCTTAATAGGTAAAAAGAGTGTTCTAACCTTAAATAATATTATTATTATTAAAAATATATATATTAATATTATCTTAGAAGTGCTCTTCTTTAAGATAGATATCTAGTATAATAGCTATAACTGCTCTCTATAGTTTAGTAAGTTAGGTAAGTCTACTTATATAAAGTAGCTACTATATAAGAGTAATCTAGTCTTCTTTAAATATAACCCTATCTCTGTCTGCTTACCTAGTCTAAGTATTTCTATAAGTAGTATAGGTATTATAGCTCTCTTAAATAACTAGAAGCTAATATACCTCTTATATTACTATATAGCTAAAAGGTTTAATAATATATAACTATAGTATCTCTAAGCTAGTTATCTAGGCTAGAATGCTCTTAAACACCTTATATATAATACTTAAGGGGTGAGAATTAAGACTTTATTATATATTTAATATAAATACTATGCTTAAGTATATACTAAGTAAGTTATCTTATATAGTATATCTAAGACTAGATCTCTCTATTTCTACTACTATATAGCTTAGAACCTCTTTAACTACTAAAAGCTTAGCAGACTATATATCTAGATACTTCTTATTAAAGATAAGTATAGTAGAAGACTTTTTAGAATTCCCCTAGTCTTAAAAGAGTATAATAAAGTATTTAAGGTGTTCTAGATATTTAAATACTAGATATAAAGATAGCAGGAACTTACTATCTATAAGATCTGCTATAATATTAAGTGTACTATTATTACTATATAAGGCTTTACTTAGTATAAATAATAAGTAGAGGAGCTTAGAATTAATCTTAAGCTCCTATTAGTAAATACTAAGAAGCTTATAGGTAGCAGAGAGTATACTAGCTTAGAAATTATCCTAAAAGTATTTATAATACTAACTGCTACTTACCTGCTAAAGTACCTTATCTTAGAGGCTTAGAGAGTAGTAGTTTTTATCTTTAATATTAGCCTATATATTATAAATAACTAGTAAAGCTCTATTTAGATAGAACTTAAGTAGTTCTAAAACTACTTCTAATAGTAGTAACTAGACTTTATACTTGCTATATACTAAGACCTATACTCTTACTAGGAAGGCTTATATACCTATAGCTATAAAGCTTACCCCCTTAAAGGAAGTTATAAAAAAGGTATTAGGAGATACTATTATAAGGTTAATCTAAGAGCCTATCTTAGATACCTTATAGAATATATACTAGAAATATATAACCTATATAGGATCTAGGTTTCTATACTTAACTAGGTTATTATTATATATAATATATGCTTTAATAAGTTAAAATTCTACTCTCTAAATAATAAAAAGGAGGCTATAGATATCTAGAACACCTAGATAATTATTAATAAGGTTAAAATATCTATTAAATCCTCTAATATAGTTTTTAAGACCTTAGAGGTACTTAATAAAGTAAATAGTAACTTTATAATAAATAAATAAACTACTAATAGGCTTAAGTTCTCTATACTAGCTGCTTTTTATAGTTTAGAAGCACCTTATACTGCTACTATAATATAGCCTAAGAGCATACTAGCTAAAATATAGAAAGAACTGCTTACTCCTAAATAAACTTCTAATCCTAAAAGCATACTAGGATTAAGTTTAAACACTTCTATAATACTAGAGCCCTACTCTAAAGCATAATATACTATTACTAAGAGTATAAACCTATATCTACCTGTTTTAAACGTTTAAGAACTAGCTACTTAAGTATCTATAAAGGAGGAGAGCTTATAGTAATCCAGATAAAACTCCTCCTTAGCAGCTAAAATAGATTTCTAACCTGCCTATTATTAATACTAATAAATTAACTATAAGCCTCTAATATAATAGAGCACTAGAGAGCAGTATCTAAGAGTTCTTATAACTCTTTATTTAGAAAAGAGCTTACTAGATAACTACTAAAACGCTTTTTTTATAACCTTTATATTTAATTAGTATAAAGCTATTATAGAAAGCACTCTTAGATATAAGACTTTATACTCCACTATTATAATATATCTATAAGATAACTCTAAGATATACCTAAATATTAAGTAGAAGATAATATACTTTATAGAAGACCTCTTAAAGCCTCTAAGTAACTATTTTAAAGCTAAAAAGCTAAGAAAGCTACTCTAAGATATATTTTAAGAGGCTATAAATAAGGAAATTAATAAGCTTATAGCTAAGAGAACCTAGTATATTATTAACTAGTCTAAGATATACTTAAAGCTTCTTCTCTTAAAGTAAGTATATATCTATAAGTTTTAAGGTAACTGCCTTAATATCTATAAAGTGTAAATCTATATATAAGGGAATATATAAGATACCTCCTCTCTTAGCTTAACCTATACTACTATACTTATAGCCTGAAGCCTATATATAGTAGTAGCAATTATAGTCTAGTTTAACTATAAAATACTCTAATTTAATATTATTAATATATTTCTAAATATAGATATTAACCCAGATAGAGAGCTAGTTACCTGCTACCTTCTAAATAGCTTTAAGCAGGCTAGCAAAGTTATAGAGCTTAATAGAGCTCTATATAGCTTAAAGGATATACCTCTTCTATAATATAAGGAATTCTCTATAGCTTTATATAAGCTTAGGCTCTCTCTATATAATAAGGAGCTCTGTCTTTTTTAAAATAAGCACTATAAGGTCCTGCTACTATTCTATATTAATAATATCCTTATTTTATTCTATTAAGACTATGCTTCTAAAGCTTAGAAGCTTATATAAGAGATTAAGAAACTATATAAACTATATAAACTAGGCTCTGTTAAATAGTATCTTAGAATATATATTATATAAGACTAAGCAGCTAAAAAGATCTATCTAGTCTATAACTAGTATATTAAAACTATTATAGAGCACTTTAGCTTCTAAGATAGTATTGCTCTAAGCACTCCTATACTAGTTACTAAGCTTATAAAGAACCCTAGTAAGGCTACTACTATAGAAGTTAAGAACTACTAATTACTTATTAGAAGCATCCTATATATAGTAATAATAGCCTCTAGCCACTGCACAGTGATTTTACCTGCTTTGCAATAGACCTTCTAACTCTGCGCCGCGCCTCCTAATAATACACACAGCCTTCAGTTATATAATCCTATCCTAACCACAGCCGCACTTGCATATGCCTATCTATAGCCTTATAATCCTTAACTTCACAGTTTAATAATAATGTGGTTTTTGATTACTTAATTACTACAGACTACTAAACTGTTAACTTATCCTCTCACCTATTACCCGCACTACTAATACTGCCTCTATTACTGCTTTATCTGCTAGCAGTCCTCTTATTTAATCAGGCTAACTAACGCCTTTGCAGCTATACTGTTATTAGCAATGCTCTCTCTGTGTCAAAGCAGTTAGTGCAAGCTATACTCACTAATATTTAAGCCCTATAGGGCTGCCTCTGCCTTAGCATTATAGAGAGCCTGTTTAAAGAAGGGCTAATAGATAGAGTGCATAATAACCTATTTAACTTCTAAAGCTAGGTTTACTTATTTTCATATAATATAACTATATATATTAGCATCTCCTATAGGGGTATTAAGATAAGCTCTTCTAAGAGCTATACTAATAATATACTCTTTATATAGGCTAGGTTAGTTAAAGAAGGAGAAGTTTTTATTAATTATATTAATATTAAACTCTATAGTAATCTAGTTTATATTACTAGTAATAATAGGTATACCTTATATATCCCTAGCATATTAATATACTAGATATAGTGCTGCTATCTTAGAGGATTTATTATAAGTTAATAAGGATAAAGAAGAGAGATAGGTATAAAGCTCTGCTTATAGAGCTTTTTATGCTTCTAGCTATGAGAACCTCTTAGAAGGTTAAGGAGTTATCTCTTATATATATAGCACTTTGCTAGAAGGTTAACCTTTAGGTGAGGAGTTATTAGATATCTTATATAGTAGTATTCACCTTACTAGAAGGTTTACCTTTTAGGCGTTTTTTGCAGCACTTTGCTAGAAGGCGTTTCCAGGCTATAAGAGCCTTAGTAGCCTACTTAGCTCTAATATAATTAGCTCTATTATATATAGCGTAACATTGCCCACGCTATTACTATTCTGCTAGTCTATTTAGCCAGAGTATATATCTAACTTTATAATATTTAGATAGTTTGCTTACTAGCAGGAATATATCAGGTTCCTATATTATTATCCTTAACTAGTAGAGGGTATAGGTTAAAGTGCCTCTATAGTGTTTCCCAAATTATGCCTATAAACTAGATAAATTTATTATAGTCTTTTTTATAGGGGGCTGTGTTATAACTATAAACTTAATATAGTAATAATAATATACCTTAAAGTGGTCTTTACTATAGTATAACTCTCCTGCTTTCTTATAAATCTAAGTATATAGCACTTTGCTATAATAAAGCAGTATATATAGTATCTCTATTTAACTTACTACCTTATAATCTGCTATAGTAGCTTAGAGAGTAATAAAGAGACTTCCTCACTACTAATTACTAGTAATACCTTATTTACTAATAATAAAGAAATATATAGGTTATTATAAAGCTATATAATAATACTCTTTAGAGGCGTAATTTAGTAGAAAGTAGCCTATTAAGTAATAGTTATAATATTAATAACTAAAGCAGAGCTTCTAAGCCTTAAGCATACTATTAAAGAGATAATAGCCCTTTAAAGGCTATACTATAACCTTGTTTTAAAGCTTAGAGATATTTAAAAAGTCTATTATAATAATTAGTAGACTATTTAACTAGTAGTTAGAGAGAGAGAGCATATTTTAACCTGCCTATAGCATATTAATATTTAGAATATATAGCTATGCTAAAAGCATATAAAGGGCACTTTTAAAGTACTCTATATACCTATAGATAAGATACTAGCAGATAGGCTTATAAAAAGCCTCTTCTAAGTTAAGTTTAAACACTTCTAAGTGCTGCTAAACCTAGTAGATACTTACTATATTATTATAATAAAGGGAAAGTAAGTTTAAGAGCATAGAACAAAGCTCTATTAAGCTTAAAGGCTAGTAGATATTATCTGCAAAGCTATAGCCCCCCTATATATAATAGCTGGGCAGAAAAGCAATTCTTATAGATATACTAGCTCTAGATATACTAGCTCTATACCTCTCTAAATACTAATAAGCAAAGAGTATTAATACTTAAAGGTATATATTTAATAATAGGAGTGCTTCTTAGTATAGATAGCTATAATAAGGCAGTTAATAAAGCTATTAGCTATACTAATAGGCAGCTTATAGAGAGCTAAAAGGCTTACTAAGTAAGTATATATACTAGTAATAGTATTACTAGAAAGAGTAGTAGTTATAGAGACTTGCTAAGAAAAGCTAGTTAAAGCTAGCTCTCCTATAATAGTCTCTAGATATATAATAACCTAGAGCTCCTCCTCCTTCTCCTACTTCTCCTTTTCTTTTTTCTCCTTCTCCTCCTCCTCTTTAAGGATAGCTTAGAGGATCTAGTATTAATAGATAAGAGCCTAGATAGATAAGTTAGCACTATACTAAATTATCTTATTTATATCTATATATAAGTGTGGAATACTTATAACTTAGTTATTACTATTATAGGCCTTATAGTAGCACTTATAGAGTATAATAGTAGTAGCAGGGAGGGGTTAGTAGCTATAGCTAGCTAGATAGTAGTAGTAATATTTACTAGTATTATAGAAGCAGTAACTAGAGCTCTTATCTATAAGTAGTAAGTATATATAGCTATAGTATAGATACTCTATTAGCTTACTAGCTCTCTCTAAGATAGTAGAGAAAGTATAGGGCTTCTTAGTAGAGCCTAGAGTCTTCTTACTAATAGTAAGGTTAGTTTTCTTCTTTAGTATACTATAATATATACTAGCTATAATTTTTGCCTCCTTAGACTTATACTTAGACTTCTCTAAACTATTATTAGTATCTCTAAACTATAAGAAGTAATATTATAAATATACTATTAAGCTTCTCCTTATCCTTATCCTCTTTCTTCTTAATAGAGGGGGTATACTTATACTTACTTATAGGCTTCTTCTTAGAGGCTTTAGCCTCCTCTATTAGAAGGATATTATTAGCTTCTATAGTATTAAAAGGCTCTACTAGATAGTAATAGTTACTAGAGAGGCTATAAAATAGCAAAATAAAAAACTTATACTTATTACTCTTATTATTCTTAGCCTCTTTCTGCTTAGTAAGAGCAGCTAGCTGCTCCTGCTCTACCTTCTTCTTAGCCTTATAGGTTATTTTAGTCTTAGTAATATAGTTAGTAACTAGCACTATAAATTATTTATACTTAGAAGCTATTTTTAATAATAGTATTAATAGGTATAGATAGTTTTATATAACAATAAGTATTAGTAACAGTTAATAATATATATAACGATTTTTTTATATATATAAAGGGTTAACTTATAATTATTATAATATTCTAAGTAGTAGAAGGAGAAAAAATTAAGGCAGAAAGTAGTATAAATAATAACTATACCTATCTAGCTACTTTTATAGGCAGTTAAGCGCCACTAATAGGATTCTACTACTTACCTAGATTATATCACTATTACTTAAGTTATATATTACTTATTTATACTCTTTAAAGCACTTATAAGAGATATTTTTATTTATTTTACACCTTTAAGGCTATTTATAACACTACTTTATCTCTTTTATATATATTTAAAAATAGTTATAGCTATACATAATAGCAGATCGCTATATTAGCAATATTTACTGCATAGCTAGAGGGTGTGTTATAATATAGTTTACAGCACTCTTAGCCTTATAAGGCTATAGTAGCTATATGCTGTGGCGCGCAATTATATAATTGCACACTGCAGACTATTTCACTACGCTTTCCGCACACACTAATTTATAGCTAAGACAGTTACTCCTTATAACTCGCTCTCACCCCTACCTATAGCTTATAATATAAGTAAACCCTCTAAGTATTCCTATAGAAAGTTAGATATATACTCTAGCTAAATAGACTAGTAGAATAGTAATAGTATAGATAAATAGAGCTATACTATATATAATAGAGCTAATTATATTAGAGCTAAACGGGCTACTAAGGCTCTTATAGCCTAGAAAAAACGCCTAAAAGGTAAACCTTTTAGTAAGATACTCTAAATACTACTATATAAGAGATAACTTCTTAACTAAAAAGGTCTTTTCTAAGAGGTTTTTATATCTAGATATATAAAAAGCTCTATAAGTAGAGCTTTATACCTATCCCTCTTCCTTATACTTATTCTATAACTTATAATAAATCCTCTAGGATATTAGTACTATATATAGTATATTAATATACTAGGTATATATAAGGTATAAAGTTAGAAAGTTTATTATACTTAAGTAAGTGAAATTACTATATAGTACCTAAAAGCTATACTTATTTTATAGTAAATCCCTCTTTAATATATTTTAAGGCTTATAATATAATATAGAGCTATCTAACTTATAATATAAACTATATACTAAAATATAGTTATAGTATACTTATTATAAAAATATTAAGTTTTATATATTTAAACTAGAGTAATTATAATAGTAATATTGTAAACTTAAATAGTACTTTATAAAAAAGCCCTATTACTAGTATTTATAAGGCTAAGTATATAGCTCTAAAAAAAGCTATTAATAAAGCTATATACTTAAATAACTTATTAAATAATAGTAATAACTTATTATTATTTAACTATAATATTATAATACCTAGTATGATAAAAGAACTTATAGTTTATATAATACTTAGCTAAATACCCTAAATTCTATGAATAAACTAAGTATATTAATATAATATATTATTTTATAAAGTAGAATATTATAAATAAAAAGGTAAGTATAGCTAATAGCTTAAGAAAAAGTCTAAATACTTCTCTATTTAAGTAATTTATTAAATAGCTAAGTCTATATAGCCCTAATAATTATTTATAATAATTTAGATAATACTAAATATTATTTAACTTATAATACTAATAAACTACTAAACTTATAATTATACTAGCTATAACTAGATAAATAAAATAGTTATAAAGCTAGAAAGAATATATAAAGTATAAATATATAACTACTATATATATTTTATAAATAATTATTATAGTATATCTATATACTTTATAATATAAAGAAATCTATTACTTTAACTAGAAATAAGGCTTTCAATAATATATCTTAATTTAATTTCTACTAAATAAATAAAACAGCTATATAAATAGAAGTATAATATATAGTACCTATCTAGGACTATAATACTATAAAATATATAGTTAGTTTTATAGCTAATCTATTTAAGTTATAATAACTATAATTACTTAAAAGTTACTAAAATAATCTAATCTATTTAAAATTATAGAAATACTAAACTACTTAATCTAGTTAAGTTTATAGTTATAGAATATAAGCTTAAAAATATTATAAGTTAAAGAAAAAGTTATTTATATTAGATCTTAAGTAAGCTTAATAAGTTAGTATCATTATTAAATATATATTTTATAGTTAGCTTAATTGAATTACTTATTATAAAGTAAATATATAATCTATATAAACTCTAAAAAATATATAAAATAATACTTTAAGACCCTTTATTAATTATAATATAATATTATTAAGAATTATTAATATTAACTAAAACTAATATAATAAAATATATTAATAACTATAGAATTACTTAAAAACCTACTAAGTAATATAATATAATATAATAAAGTATTATAAAATAAATAACTTAATAAATAAAACCTAAAACTTAGTTCTAAGAATAATCTTAATATTTTATATATTATAACTATTTATTTAGTATATTAATAAGAAACTCTTAAAAAAGTAAATAAAAATAAATAATAAAAATAAATAATAAAAATAAATTAAAGCTATTTAACTCTAAATAAAGTAATAAATTAAAACTTAAAATAACTCTTAAATAAATTTAAATAATTAATAAGGATATATTATAAATAGTAAAAGAACTTAATAGTTTTTATATAGATACTAAAAAGACTATTAGTTTTTATATTTAATAATAGATTAATAACTAAACTTAAAATAAAAACTAAATACTTTTTATAACTTAAATAAATATTATAATATTATATATTAATATATTTAACTAGGATTTATCTATTAAGTTTATAGTTATAATATAGCCCCCCTATAAAAAAGACTATAATAAATTCGCCTAGTTTATGGATATGATTTAGGAAATACTATAGAGGCACTTTAATCTATACTCTCTACTAGTTAAGCATAATAATATAGAAACTCTATATATTCCTGCTAGTAAGCAAAACCTCTAAATATTACTATATAAAGTTAGATATATACTTTAGCTAAATACACTAGCAGAATAGTAATAGTATAGATAATACTATGCTATATATAATAGGGCTAATTATATTAGAGCTAAGTAGGCTACTAAGGCTCTTATAGCCTGGGAAAAATGCCTAAACGGTAAACCTTCTAGCAAGGTGCTATATATATAAGAGATAACTCCTTAACCTCCTAAGAAGTTCTTATAGCTTAAAGTATAAAAAGCTCTACTATAAGCAGGGGTTTATGCCTATCTCTCTTTCTTATCCTTATTAACTTATAATAAATCCTCTAAGATATTAGTACTATACCCAGCATATTAATATACTAGATATATATAAGGCATACCTATTATTATTAGTAATATAAACTAGATTACTATAGAGTTTAGTATTAATATAATTAATAAAGCTCTCTATTTTATTAAGTAGCCTAGATAATACTAAGAGTATATTATTAGCATAGCTCTTAAGAAAGCTCTTATTAATACCCCTATAGGGAATACCTATATATATAATAATATTATATAGAAATATGTAAATATAGTATTAGAAGTTAAATAGGTTATTACACACCCTATCTATTAGCTCTTCTTTAAATAGGCCCTCTATAATGCTAAGATAGAGGCAGCTCTATAGGGATTAGTAAGTATAGCTTGTACTAATAATATAGAGAGAGTATTGCTAATAATAGCATAGCTAGTAGATAAAGCAGTAATAGAGATAGCGTTAGTGGTATAGGTAATAGGTAAGAGAATAAGTTAATAGTTTAGTAGTCTATAGTAATTAAGTAATTAAAAACTATATTATTATTAAACTATAAAGTTAAGGATTATAAGGCTATCTAGTAAGATAGGCATATATAAGTATAGCTATAGTTAGGAGAGGTAGTTAGCAAGATTATATAACTAAAGGCTATATATATTGTTAGGAGGCGCGGAGTTAGAAGGTCTATTGTAAAGCAGGTAAAATCACTATGTAGTAGCTAGAGGCTAGGAGTTATCTATAAATATATTCTTAATATTAATAATATTAATTATAAAACAAGAATTATTAAGTAATAAAGAATATAACTTATTTAAATATTAAGATATTAAGCTTTATTATAATAACTAAGCTATTTATTTCTATAGTACTATAGTAAAATAATATAAATATATATTAAAATTAATATTAATAAGATAAACTAATTATTAATTAATAATTATATACCCTACATATTATTAAGTAGTTTAAAGATATTACTTTAATAATAAGTATATAAAATATTTAAGAGAGAAGTATAACTATTAGTTCTACTTTTATAAAAAGAATAGTTAACTTTTCCTTATATGTACTTTCTTATTTAAGTCTTTTATTAATAACTATAATCTTTAAATAAAAATAGAACTATAATATTTCCTCTATATAATACTTAAATAAAAAAGATATATTATAAAAAAGTATATTTTTAAAATTAGTATATAACCTACTTAATATAAAAACCTAAAGTATTATAACTTCTATAAAAAAGAAGTAACTCTTAGCCTCTAGCTACTATATAGTAATTTTACCTACTTTATAATAGACCTTCTAGCTTTATACTTCTTAATAATATATATAGCTTTTAGTTATATAATTATAATTACTAACTACCTCTTCTAACTATAACTATATTTATATATATATATCTATAGCTTTATAATCCTTAACTTTATAGTTTAATAATAATATCTATTAACTGATTCTCTTACTTATTATCTATACTATTAATACTATCTCTATTACTACTTTATCTATTAATAGCTATATTATTATTAATAATACTCTCTCTATTTAGTATAAGCTATATTTATCAATAAGCCCTAAAGAGCTACTTTTACCTTAGTATTATAGAAAGTCTATTTAAAAAAAGACTACTCTATAGAATACCTAAGAACCTATCTAACCTCTATTACTAAGTCTACTTACTTATCTATAATAAGTTTATATATCTATAAGTCTCTTATAGATATATTAATAAGAGCTCTCTTAAAACCTATACTAATAATATATTCTTAGTATTATCTAGGCTACTTAATAAAATAGAGAGTTTTATTAATTATATTAATACTAAACTCCTTTATAATCTATTATATTATTAATAATAATAGATATATCTTATATATAGCTAGTATATTAGTATTCTAGATTTAGTATTAATATCTTAGAGAACTTATTATAGATTAATAAGAATAAAGAAGAGGAATAGGTATTAAGTTTATAGTTATAATAAAGCCCCCTGCAAAAAAGACTATAACAAATTTACCTAGTTTATAGGCATAATTTAGAAAACACTATAGAGGCACTTTAACCTATACTCTCTACTAGTTAAGAATAATAATACAGGAACTCTATATATTCCTGCTAGCAAGCAAACCCTTATATAAAGTTAGATATATACTCTAGCTAAATAGACTAGTAGAATAGTAACAGTGTGGGCAACGCCGCGCTGTATATAACGGGGCTAATTATAAGGAATAGGTATAAAGCTCTATTTATAGTAGTAAAGCTTTTTATACTTCTAGTTATTAAAACCTCTTAGCAAGTTAAGAAGTTATCTCTTATATATACCTTACTAGAAAGTTAACTTTTTAGGTAAGGAGTTATTAAATGTCTTATATAGTAGTATTTATAATATCTTACTAAAAAGTTAACCTTTTAGCTATTTCTAGGCTATAAAAGCCTTGGTAATCTACTTAGCCTTAATATAATTAGCTCTATTATATGGTATAGCATTATCTATACTATTACTATTCTACTAGTCTATTTAGCTAGAATATATATCTAACTTTATATAGTAATATTTACAGAGTTTACTTACTAGTAGAAATATATAGAGTTTTAAGGTACCTCTATAGTATTTTCTAAATTATATCTATAAACTAAGTAAATTTATTATAGTTTCTTTTATAGAGGGGCTATATTATAATTATAAACTTAAGAAGTGACTTTCTATAATTAAATCTTAAAGGAAATAGCTTAACAAAAACTTAATATAAAAATAAATAAATTATAATACTTAGAAATAAATAGTAATTAAAAGCCTAAACTTCTTTATTAATAAAAAGTAATTATAAAATATAATAAGAAAGTATATATATAATATAACAGTATTATTATTAAATAAAAATATATCATATTAAATATTATAAATAATAATAAATTAGTACTTATATTTATTAATAGAAAAACATAAATAAACTTTATATTATTTAATATATTAAATTAAATATATATTATATAAAATATAAAAACTCTTAAAAGAGAGTATTATTAAGAATATATAATAAGAGATAATATTTAATATAATAAAAGCTTTTTTAATTTAGAGATACTATAACTCTTTTTAAATTACTATAGCTAGAAAAAATAACTCTACTTTAATATTATAGAAATAGGAAATAAATATAATGTTATCTTTACAATTATATAGTTAAGGAAGTATATTCTATAAATAAATTAGAAAACGAGCTATTTTTAATAGGAAGATCTATTTTTTAAATAGTAACTTCAGAAAAATATTTTATATAAGCTATAAATAACTTCTTAAGTAATATAATACTTAAGTAAGTTATATATTAAGAATATAAATACTAAAGTATTATTATTAATAAAACTTAATAAAAGAAGTTAAGTAATATTTCTTTTAATAAAATATTAATAATACTAAAAGCTAATTAATAAATAGATTAATCTAAAACTATTAAAATACAGTAGCTATAACTATAAAATTAATCCAAAACTAAAAAAACGAATAAATATTTAAACTTAATATTTATTTAAATAAAAACTTTAATTATATAATATTTTATATTATTAATAAAGTACTTAATACTCTTTATATTAAAGAATAATAATAAGAAATAACTTTATATTAATTATTAAAACCTTAATAATATTACTATTAAGAACTCTTACTTTTTACTACTTATTTTTAAGCTATATATCTTCTATATAATATTAATTAATTTTTAGCTCTTAAGTTTTGGAAAGCCTATAACTTTATCTATATTATACAAAGTTAAGACTAAGAAATAGTATTTAAAATATAATATAGATACTTTAAAGTATTAAGTTTATAGTCTACTTAGTTTATAGATATAATTTAGGTAATACTCTATATTCTTTACTAGTTAAGGATAATAATATAGAAACTCTATATATTTATATTAGTAAGTAAACCCTTATATAGAGTTAGATATATACTCTAGCTAAATAGACTAATAGAATAGTAATAATATAGATAAATAATACTATACTTTATATAATAAGGCTAATTATATTAAAGCTAAGTAGGCTACTAAGACTCTTATAGTAATACTTTTATTAAACCTTTTAGTAAGATACTATAGAAAATACCTAGAAAATAAACCTTTTAGTAAGGTACTATAAATACTACTATATAAGAGATAACTCCTTAACTAAAAAGATCTTTTCTAAGAGGTTCTTATAGTATACTTTAAAGTATTTATAATACTAAAACGGGAGAAGAAAGAAAGAAAAGAAGAAAAAGGGCGCAAATGCTAGGCAAGGAACAAGACCTTAGATGCAATATTGTTATCTATGTAAAAACACTACTCTAAAACATAGGCGCAAAGGCGCAGTATTTATAGGCGCATTTTGCATAGGTTTCTGCACGTGGGCGCACGCAGGCGCAAGTGGGCGCAAGTGGGCGCAGGTGGGCGCGAGTGGGCGCGAGTGGGCGCGCGCGAGCACAGGCGCAGCCCACTGCCCTGTCTCAATCCTCCCCAAACCTATGCGCAATGCGCAAAAAAAGAAAAAAAAAAAAAAAGCTCCGCAGGATAAAAAAAAAAAAGTCCCAAAAACCAATTAAACCCATAGCCTCGCAATAACGCAATAACGCAATAACGCAACAACCTGCGCAATAACCATCAAGGCCATCTCTGCCTCCCCATTATTGATACCCAAATAACTGTCTTTTCCTCTTAAGTACGCAGCGGCGCGCATCGGAACCATGGCCTCTTTTGCCGGGCTTATTCGAAGCCCCTTCCGAACCAGTATCTAAGTGTCGTAGTGGTAGGTGGGATCTGGCGCATCTAGGCGCGTGTGCAGGTGGGCGCGCAATAGCGTAATTAGGCGTAATTAGGCGTAACTGGGCGCGGCGCAGCGGGCGCGGCGGGCGCATCGGGCCGGCTACGTGGGGCTTTTTCGGGCGCAAAAGTCGGGCGTGGTCGGGCGCGTGTGGGCGCAAGTGGGCGCGCGCGCGCGCGTAAGCGAGAAAATTTTGCGTTGCAGAGGGCTATTGCGCACACGGGCGCAATAAGCCAAAAAGTGAAGCGCAAAAAGCGCAAAAACCGTAAAAAAGAGAGGCTCCAAGCCGAAATTGAACGCTGAGCCCATAGATCGCGCGAAAGTGGTCGTATTAGCTAGGGGGACATCGGACTCCTAGGCCATAGGCTCAGTACTGTATGTGACAGTCGTGCCCGACGCGAGGCTGAATAACCGCGGCGTGGGTGGGCTGAACGTATCCTGGATAGACCTCCATTGAAACGGGAGAAGAAAGAAAGAAAAGAAGAAAAAGGGCGCAAATGCTAGGCGAGGAACAAGACCTTAGATGCGATGTTATTATCTATATGAAAACACTACTCTAAAACATAGGCGTAAAGGCGCAGTATTTATAGGCGCATTTTGCATAGGTTTCCGCACGTGGGCGCGCGCGGGCGCAAGTGGGTGCAAGTGGGCGCAGGTGGGCGCGAGTGGGCGCGAGTGGGCGCGCGCGAGCGCAGGCGCAGCCCACTGCTCTGTCTTAATACTCTCTAAACTTATAAATATACTTACTATCTTTTAAATAATAATTAATATAATACTAAGATAATACTTTAATAGATTTCTTATAATATATTTTAATAATATCTTTATTTTTTTATAAATACTAAAAATACAAAATATATATATATATATAAAGTACTATAATAATTATAAAAAGTAAAACTCTTAGTTAAGCTAAGTTAAAATAAATTTTATTAATAAGAATTTACTATTTACTAGTCTATTTAGTTAGAGTATATATCTAACTTTATATAAGGGTTTACTTACTAATAGAAATATATAGAGTTTCTATATTATTATTCTTAACTAGTAGAGAGCTTAATTTAAAGTATTTATATAGTATTTCCTAAAATATATTTATAAACTAAGTAAATTTATTATAGTTTCTTTATAAAAAGGCTATATTATATCTATAAACCTAATACTAGGAATTATTAAAATATCTAAAGATAAAAATAAAGTAATTTATAAATAGCTTATATTAATATATATTAAAGATATTTAACTATTCCTTAGACCTTTTATCTTTAATTAATACTTTACTTATTAAGTTAAGTTTATAGTTATAACACAGCCCCCCTATAAGAAAAAATTATAATAAATTCACCTACTTTATAGGTATAATTTGGGAAATACTATAGAGGTACTTTAACCTATACTCTCTACTAGTTAAGGATAATAATATAGAAACTCTATATATTTCTATTAGTAAGCAAAACCTTTAAATATTACTATATAAAGTTAGATATATACTCTAGCTAAATAGACTAGTAGAATAGTAATAGCATAGATAATACTATACTATATATAATAGAGCTAATTATATTAGAGCTAAGTAGGCTACTAAGGCTCTTATAGTAATATCTTTACTAAACCTTTTAGTAAGGTGCTATAAAAAACAACTAAAAGGTAAACCTTTTAGTAAGGTACTATATATATAAGAGATAACTTCTTAACCTCCTAAGAGGTTCTTATTAAATTAGGCGTAATTATATATATATTCATAATGTGGTAGTGTGTCTGTAAAATCTATATATTCACTCTTATTTAGGTGCATTCTAACCCCTTTTTCCTATACACACCCTGGTTACAGTTAGCGCGCCCGGGCCGCTTTAGGCCTGTGTATAGAGCTGGACTAACGTTATACCTGACTTATATTATATATTCTAGACCTTATAATCTAATATACCTTCTTAGGGATTGCTAGCTATTTATAAAGCTATTTCTAAACTCTATTAGAGTTTATCTTATCCTAAATATAGGTTTCTATTACCCTAGTATGCTTTATATTATTCTCTTTTTCTAGGTCCTATATATAGTTTGCCTCTAGTTATATATATTAGTTACTTATTTATAGCTAACTATAGAATGCTTTAAATTAAGGTAGTATAAGTGCTTTTATAAGTCTATCTGCTATTATCTCTGCTAATAGGGTATAACTAACTACTATATACCCTTCTATAATCTTCTATTATAGCTAGTAGTTATGGATATTAATATATTATAGCCTTATTTATAGCTAAATAAGCTCTATATTAACTAGTTATATAGTTTATTAATTATTATACTAGATTTAGATTATTATTCATATTATACTAAGTATAGCAAAAGCAGCTTTAGTAGCAGTGTTACTTAGAAGTTAAACTTATAAAGTAGTTATTAGCTAACTTATAAAGAGAGCTTTATATACTACTTAGAATAGTATAAGTAGCTCTACCTTAGTTATTAATATTATAACTATTATCTACTTATTTACCTTCTATATAATTATACCTCTAAATAGCTTTATTATAAGTGCTTATAAGCTCTTTTAGTTAACTATATTATTTATAAAGCTAGTATTTAAAATAACTTTAAGTATATTATCTAGTTTTCTAGGCTTAGTACTATACTTAAGGCAGAGATATTATATTTAGTAGAGGTATTAGAGAACTTAATTAGTACTATAATGCTATATAGCGCCTGGGTTATTATTAAACCTTATAAGGTAGCTTATAGTAAATGCTATATTAGGCTATATTATTACTATTATATATAGAATTATTCTAATATAGTATTAGTAGTAGTTAATCTCCTATAGGGGTACTTCCCCTTTATATAGTTCTAATTTATCTTTTATTATAGATATATATGCTTAGTTATTTATATTAAGGCTTATAGTATACTACTTAAGCAGCTTCTATGCCTTGTTTATAAATACTAACTATAATAGCTATTGCTTATATATAGCTCTGTTATAGAGCACTTTAATTTTAAGGAACTATTATAGATCCTAATCTTTTTTAAGGTAGTAGTGCTTCTAGAAAGTATTTATAGCTTCCTTTACACTTTTAGTATGCTTATAAGGGAATGCTAATATATAATTATCTATATAGAAGAAGAATATTATTTACCTATATTACTAGTAGTAGTTCTTACTAGCTACCTATTCAAAGTTAAGTATAGTAAGGCTAGCTTCTAAGTGCTTTTACTAAAGTAGTAGTAAGCAGTATAGTTTATAAAGTGCTTTTTATAGATATAGAACCTTGCTATTATAGTAGTATTCTAGTAGTATGCTTATAAATACTGTTTTATTAATAGATATATATTTAAATATATTTATAGTATTATATTATAATAGCTCTATATTAAAATAAGTAGCTATAGCTATTAGTACTTAGAAAGATATATCTGTGAGCATTACTATATATATATTCTATATATCTTTTGCTTATTAGTTACCTTCAATTATAAGTTTTGCTTTAAACTTTGCTAACTACCTATATTTATTAAGTTTATATATATAAACCTAGTAGCAGCTAAGTACTTAGTAACTATAAGCCTCCTACTTTACTATTTTATGCTAGAACTGTGATACTTTATATTCTTTTAGGTAAGATTTCTTAGCTTCTAGGAATTTATTTATAAATAGGTGTAGTTTTATAAGCCTATTATATAGTACTAACTAATTATAAGATATAGATAGAGGAGGTAACTTAGACTAGAAGTGATCTAATAGAGTAGCTATTTTATCTAATTTACTTAGGCTGCTATATATTATAGCACTTTTATAGTGCTCTATACTTTCTAGTCTTTGTTCTTTAGCTATAGCAGATCCTTACTATCATAGGTTTATCTTATCTATAGCTACTTTAAGGGTATAACCTACTTCTATTAAAGTTTTAGAGATATCCTATTCTCTATATATACTTAGTAGGTAATTAGTCTAGGTGCTCTAGGCTATAGAGCTATCTTCTAATTATATAGTCTTATACTTCTAATATAGCTATATATAGCTTACTAGAAAGGCAGCTTTAAATAAGGTTTATAGTATATAGTAGTACTAGAGTAATAATAATTTATATTATCTATTTTTATTTATATATTTTAAAGAGTAGTTATACCTTTTTCTATACTCTCTTATACGTATAAATATACTTTATAGAGCTGTGAAAAATACTATTAGTAGGGTTTCTAAAGGGGTTATTAGTTTAAAATAAGTATTTATATAGGTAGGAGTATTATTTATTTTTACTATAGTAGTAGTAGCTAGGGCTACTAGACTCTATAATAGTAATAATATAGCTATATTTATATTCTTTAGTACTATAGCTTCTAAATCTTATATATACTTATTAGTATAGTTATTATACTTAACTACTTTATCTATCTCCTTATTAGTATTTTATAGAGCAGCTTATATATAGCTCTTACTAATTAGCTAGTAGATCTACTCTTATATTATAGTAAGC
>JAVHLV010000525.1:0-32042 GCA_036785495.1 Colletotrichum neosansevieriae
ATTTAAAAAGATTATAATAAGTAATTCTTTAATAAGTAGCTTAATTAAATAGATATTTAGTAATAATATTCTTATTTACTAAATAAGGTAATTAGGTATTTAGATTTATAAATTAGGTAAAGAATAAGGCTTTCTAATTATTATTAAATTATTAATTCCTTAGACTATCTTAGCTTTCTTTAAGTAACTAGAGGTATATTTTAATCTCTTTATTCTCTTTATTATTTATTATTAAACTATTTTAAGGCTTATTTTTAGTTTCTTTATACTAAGTAAGAAATTACTAATAAGCTATTTTTAAAGTATCTTAGATCTATTAACTACTTTAAAAATAAGAATATACTTTATTCCTCTCTTTCTATATATAGTTTCTTAAATAGTATCTTATATTTTTATAGATATAATATTTCTATTCTTAAGAATCTTACTATTACTTTAAGTTATTTTATTTAAAGTTTTAATATAAGCTAGAGTAGCTAAATTAAGTATTCTAGCCTTAGCTATTGTATTTATAATCTATTTAGTATTATATAGCTTAGTAGTAAGGTTATAGAGATAACTTAGTACTTATCTATTAAACTATTAATATAGTTTACCTCAAAGCTCTAGATATAAAGCTTTATAAGATTGATAATAAGTTCTAGATTACTTTTAAAATATACTCTACTTCCTTAAATAATAACTTATATACTTTAATAATAATATATAAAAATAAGTATACTAAGATTATAAAGATATTCTAAAGTATACTAAGTATACTACTTAACCTACTAAGTAGTATAGAGAGTAGTACTATTTTTATAAGCTAGTAGTAAGCTAGAATATTATTAATACTAAGAGAAGCTATAGTAAATATACGTCTCTTAAAATAGTATACTATAAAAAAGCTTTACTTAGGTCTTAAACTAGAAATAAAAGAGATTAAAATATCTTATTTCTTACTTAAAGAGCTTAGAATTATCTTTATTACTAAGATCTATAATAAGCTAGCTTTAACTAAGAGTTTTAGTAAATTACTTAAAGTATATACTACTTTTATAAGCTACTTTAACTTAAAGAAATCTACTTTAGGCTTTATAGACTACTTTAGATACTTTCTTTCTAGTAGTAATACTTAAGAAGATTTTTAGCTATCTTTATAAATAATACTATAGATAGACTCTATAAAACTCTAGCTATATTTAATATACATTTATAGATTTACTAAAAAGTAGCCTTAAAAATTATAAAATACTAAAGAATAAAGTATAATATATATAGGAGATAGTAATATCTCTATAGTAAAGCTATATTTATAATAACCTTATATATATAGAGTAGATTATAAAGAAGTCTTAGAAGAGTAATTAGCTTCTATCTAACTATAGCTATAGTAGATACTATAATAGTAGCTAAGATAGGTATAGTAATAATAATAGTATTAATAACTAAGAGTAACTCTTTAATAATATCTCCTACTATATTATTAACTAAGCTCTTCTTAAAGATAATAGCTAAGTAGCCTAGTTTATTCTATAGTATTTATAGTCCTTAAGAAGCTATATGCTCTCTTTAATATATTATCCTAGATAACTATAGAGCTCTCTAAGTTATTATTAATAAGAGAAAGCTAGTTTTATATACTTTTATATACTTATATAATAGTAAGGTAATTAAGGTTAGTAGGATAAATATACTAATTATTAAGAGAGGTATTGATATTATTTAAGATATATTTAAAGATACTTTTAAAAGTAAAAAGAGTACTATAACCTTAAATAATATTACTATTATTAAGAATATATATATTAATATAATCTTAGAAGCACTTCTCTTTAAAATAGATATTTAGTATAATAGCTATAACTATACTCTATAATATAGTAAGCTAGGTAAATCTATTTATATAATATAGCTACTAGATAAGAGTAACCTAGTCTTTTTAAATATAACTCTATCTTTACTTATTTATCTAGTCTTAGTATTTCTATTATAATATAGATATTATAGCTTCTATAAATAACTAGAAGTTAGTATATCTTTTATATTACTATATAGCTAAAAGGTTTAATAATTAAGCTTATAGTTATAATATAACCCCCTGCAAAAAAGACTAGTAGAATAGTAATAATATAAGTTATACTATATTATATATTATAGAGCTAATTATATTAGAGCTAAGTAGGCTACTAAGGCTCTTATAGTAATATCTTTACTAAACCTTTTAGTAAGGTATTATATATATAAGAGATAACTCCTTAACCTTCTAAGAGGTTCTTATAGCTAGAAGCATAAAAAGCTTTACTATAAGTAGGGCTTTATATCTAGCTCTCTTTTTTATCCTTATTAACTTATAATAAATTCTCTAAGATATTAATACTATACTTAGTATATTAGTATACTAGGTATATATAAGGTATATCTATTATTAATAATAATATAGACTAGATTACTATAGAGTTTAATATTAATATAATTAATAAAAACTCCTTCTTTAACTAATCTAGTCTATATAGAGAGTATATTATTAATATAGCCTTTAAGATAGCTTATACTAATACTCCTATAGAGAATATCTATATATATATTCAAATTATATAGAAATAAGTAAATATAGTATTAAAAGTTAAATAGATTATTATACAATCTATCTATTAGCTCTTCTTTAAATAGGCTCTCTATAATACTAAAGCAGAGGCAGCTCTATAGGGATTAGTAAGTATACCTTATACTAACTAATAGAGAGAGTATTACTAATAATTATATAGCTGCTAGTAGATAAAGCAATAATAGAGATAGTATTAGTAGTATGGGTAATAGGTGAGAGGATAAGTTAATAGTTTAGTATTCTATAGTAATTAAGTAATTAAAAACTATATTATTATTAAACTGTGAATTTAAGGATTATAAAGCTATTTAGTAAAATAGATATATATAAGTATAGCTATAGTTAGGATAGAATTATATAACTAAAGGCTATATATATTATTAAGAGGCATATCGTGGAGTTAGAAGGTCTGTTATAAAGTAGGTAAAATCACTATATAGTAGCTAGAGGCTAAAGGTTTAATAATATATAACTATAATATCTCTAAGCTAGTTATTTAGGCTAGAGTACCCTTAAATACTTTATATATAATACTTAGAAAAAAAGAGTTAAGACTCTATTATATATTTAATATAAATTCTATACTTAAGTATATACTTAGTAAGTTATCTTATATAATATATCTAAAGCTAGATATCTTTATCTTTATTACTATATAGCTTAGAATCTCTTTAATTACTAAAGGCTCAGTAAACTATATACCTAGATACTTCTTATTAAATATAATTATAATAAAAAGCTTTTTAGGATTTCCCTAGTATTAAGAAATATAATAAAATATTTAAGGTACTCTAGATATTTAATTACTAAATATAAAGATAATAGAGCCTTATTATCTATAAAATCTACTATAGTATTAAGTATATTATTATTACTATATAAATCTTTACTTAGTATAAATAATAAGTAGAAGAGCTTAGAATTAATTTTAAGCTCCTATCTATAAATACTAAGAAGCTAGTAAGTAGTAGAGAGTATACTAGCTTATAAATTATTATAAAAAATATTTATAATATTAATAGCTACTTACTTACTAAAGTACTTTATCTTAGAGACTTAGAAAGTAGTAGCCTTTATATTTAATACTAGTTTATATACTATAAATAACCAGTAAAGCCTTATTAAGATAAAACTTAAGTAGTTCTAGAACTACTTTTAATAATAATAACTAGACTTTATACTTATTATATACTATAATCTATACTCTTATTAAGGAGGCTTATATATCTATAACTATAAAGCTTACTCTCTGAAAGGGAGTTATAAAAAGGTATTAAGAAATATTATAATAAAGTTAACTCTAGAACCTATCTTAAATACTTTATAGAATATATACTAGAAATATATAATCTATATAGAATCTAGGTTTTTATACTAAACTAGGTTATTATTATATATAATATATACTTTAATAAGTTAAGATTCTACTCTCTAAATAATAAAAAGAAAGCTATAAATATCTTAAATATCTAGATAATTATTAATAAGGTTAAGATATTTATTAAATTCTCTAATATAATTCTTAAAACCTTAAAGATACTTAATAAAGTAAATAGTAACCTTATTATAAATAAGTAAACTATTAATAAGCTTAAGTTCTCTATACTAACTGTTTTCTATAGTTTAGAAATATTTTATATTACTACTAAGATATAGTCTAAGAATATATTAGCTAAAATATAAAGAGAACTACTTACTCCTAAAAGACCTTTTAATTCTAAAAATATACTAAAATTAAGTTTAAACTCTTTAGTAATACTAAAGCCTTATCCTAAAGTATATAGTATTAGTACTAAGAGTATAATCCTATCTCTATCTATTTTAAATACTTAAGAACTAGCTACTTAAGTATCTATAAAGAAGAAGAGCTTATAAGAATCTAGATAAGACTTCTCCTTAGTAGCTAAAATAGATTTCTAACCTATCTATTATTAATATTAGTAAATTAACTATAATTCTTTAATATAATAAAGTACTAGAGAGTAATACTTAAAACTTCTTATAACTCTTTATTTAGAAAAGAGCTTACTAAATAACTACTAAAATGCTTCTTTTATAATCTTTATACCTAATTACTATAAAGCTATTATAAAATATATTCTTATATATAGAACTCTATACTTTATTATTATAATATATCTATAAAATAACTCTAAGATATATCTAAATACTAAGTAGAAAATAATATACTTTATAAAAGACCTCTCAAAGCCTCTAAGTAACTTCTTTAAAGTTAGGAAGCTAAGAAAACTACTTTAAGATATATTTTAAGAAGTTATAAATAAGAAAATTAATAAGCTTATAACTAAGAAAATCTAGTATATTATTAACTAGTCTAAGATATACTTAAAGCCTCTTTTCTTAAAATAAGTATATATCTAGAAGTTCTAAGATAACTATCTTAAAGCTTATAAAGTATAAATCTATATATAAGAGAATATATAAAATACCTCCTTACTTAACTTAACCTATATTATTATATTTATAGTCTAAAGCCTATATATAGTAATAGTAATTATAGCCTAGTTTAACTATAACATACTTTAATTAAATATTATTAATATATCTCTTAATATAGATATTAACCTAGATAGAGAGCTAGTTATCTACTACCTCCTAAATAGCTTTAAGTAATTTAATAAGGTTATAGAGCTTAATAAAGCTCTATATAGCTTAAGGAATATACCTCTTCTATTATATAAGGAATTCTCTATAACTTTATATAAGTTTAAGCTTACTCTATATAATAAGAAGCTCTACCTTTTTTAAGATAAGTATTATAAAGTTCTAATTCTATTCTATATTAATAATATCCTTATTTTATTTTATTAAGACTATGCTTTAAAAACTTAGAAACTAATATAAGAGATTAAATAACTATATAAATTATATAAACTAGGCTTTATTAAATAGTACTTTAGACTATATATTATATAAAACTAAGTAGTGAGAAATATTTACCTAGTTTATAATTAGTATATTAAAACTATTAGAGAGTACTTTAAGCTCTATAATAGTTTCTATCTAAGTACTTCTATATTAATTACTAAGCTTAAGAAGAACTTTAGTAAGGCTATAAATACTTAAGTTAAGGAGTACTAGTTACTTATTAAAAATATTCTATATATAATAATAATTATATAAGCTAATATAGTCTTTACTATAGTATAACTCTCCTGCTTTTTTATAAATCTAAGTATATAGTACTTTACTATAGTAAGGTAGTATATTTAATATCTCTATATAACTTACTACTTTATAATTTACTATAGTAGGTTTTAGAGTAATAAAGAAACTTTCTTATTATTAAGTATTAGTAATACCTTATTTATTCATAATAAAGAGACTTATAAGTTATTATAAAGCTATATAATAATACTCTTTAGAGATATAATTTAGTAAAAAGTAGCTTACTAAGCAGTAGTTATAATATTAATAACTAAAGTAGAGTTTCTAAGCCTTAAGTATGTTACTAAAGAGATAATAGCTCTTTAAAAGCTATACTATAACCTTACTTTAGAGCTTAGAGATATTTAGAAAGTTTATTATAATAATTAGTAAACTATTTAACTAGTAGTTAGAGAGAGAGAGTATATAATAACCTATCTATAGTATATTAATACTTAGAATATATAGCTATACTAGAAATATACTAAGAATATATTTAAAGTACTCTATATATCTATAGATAAGATACTAGTAAATAAGCTTATAAAAAGCCTCTCCTAAGCTAAATTTAATATTTCTAAGCACTACTAAACCTAGTATATACTTACTATATTATTATAATATAAGAGAAATAAGTTTAAGAATATAAAATAAAGCTCTATTTAGTCCAAAAGCTAGTAGATATTATTTATAAAGCTATAGCTTCTCTATATATAATTGCTAGATATAAAAGCAATCGTTATAGATATACTAGCTTTATCTCTCTTAAATACTTAAAGTAAAGAGTATTAATACCTAAAGATATAAATTTAATAATAGAAGTACTCTTCTATATTACTAACTATAATAAGGTAGTTAATAAAGCTATTAGCTATATTAATAAGTAACTTATAAAAAGCTAAAAAGCTTACTAAGTAAGTATATATATTAGTAATAATATTATTAAGAAGAATAGTAGCTATAGAGACTTACTATAAAGAGCTAGTAAAAGCTAACTTTTTTATAGTAATCTCTAGGTATATAATAACCTAGAGCTTCTCCTTCTCCATCTCTTACTCCTACTTCTCCTTCTTATTTTCCTTCTCCTTTTTAAGAGTAGCCTAGAAAGTATAGTAATAAAAGGTGATACTCTAAATAGATAAACTAGTACTATACTAAATTATTATATAGATATATATATATATATATATATAGAATACTTATAATTTAGTTCTGCTTGCTATATACTTTATAGTAGTATTTATAAAGTATAATAGTAGTAGTAAAAAGGGGCTTATAGCTATAGCTAGCTAGATAGTAGTAGTAATACTTATAAATATTATAGAAGTAGTAACTAGAGCTCTTATTTATAAATAGTAAGTAAGTATAGCTATATTATAGATACTCTATTAGCTTACTAGCTCTCTCTAAGATAGCAGAGAAAGCATAAAGCTTCTTAGCTAAGCTTAGGGCTTTTTTAGTAATAGTAGGGGTAGTCTTCTTCTTAGATATACTATAATATATACTATCTATAACCTTAGTCTTTTAAAACTTAGGCTTTTCTAGACTATTATTAATATCTCTAAAATATATAGAAGTAATATTATAAATATATAGATAGGCTTCTCCTTATCCTTCTTCTTATTCTTATTCTCCTTAATAAAGACGCTATATTTATACTTATTATTATATAGCTTATATATAGCTACTTTATCTATTAAAAAAATATTATTAGCTTCTATAGTATTAAAAAGCCTTACTAAATAGTAATAAGCTTACCTTAGGCTAAGTTCTCCTCTACTTTATAGAGAATAGCCTTAACTATTAAGTATTAGAGTTACTAAATAGGCTATAAAATAGTAAAAGAGACTTACTATTATTAACCTTAGTATTATTAGCCTCCTCCTATTTAGAAAGAGTAGCTAGCTACTCCTACTCTACCTTCTTCTTAGCTTTATAAATTACCTTAGCCTTAGTAATATACTTAGTAACTAATACTATAGGTTATTTATACTTAGAGGCTATTTTTAATAATAGTATTAATAGATATAGATAGTACTATATAAAGATAAGTAACTATAATAGTTAGTAATATATAATAATTTTTATATATATATAAAGGGTTAATATAGAATTATTATAGTATTCTAAGTAGAAATAGAGGGAAAACTTAAAGCAGAGAGTAGTATAAATAATATAACTATACTACCTAGCTACCTTTATAGGCAGTTAAGCACTACTAATAGGATTCTGCTACTTATCTAGATTCTATTACTATTACTTAAGTTATATACTACTTATTTATACTCTTTAAGCCTCTTATAAGAGATATCTTTATTTATTTAATACCTTTAAAGCTATTTATAATACTACTTTATCTCTTTTATATATAATTTAGAAAGTATTAGGTTTTAGCTTTAGTTTATCTATATCTTTATTACTATACTTTATTTTATTAATATATAACTTAGTTAGGTTTATAAGTTAATATATAAAGAGTTAGGTATTATTATTAGGTCTTATTTATATATTTATAATATTTAGAGCAGGATTAGTATTTAGACTTAAATTAAGGTTAACTAGCTATAGAGTTTTATTATTCTTAGAAGTATTTCTCCTATTATTAGTCTATAAGGGTATAAACCTTACTATATCTTTAGTATTACTATTAATAATCTCTCTTATAAAATCTTTATTATCCTATAGCTTTATAAATATAGAGCTTTTACTTACTTATTCTTTAACTTTCTTAGTTATCTAGAAATAGAAGTTATTCTCTATAAGAATTCTATAAAGCTAAGTTATAACTTATAGTTAATTATAGATAGTATATATACTACTTATTATAAAGTAGTTATAGAGTTGTTATATAATATATATAGTAGCTTAGTTAAAAGATTTAAGTAGTAGGTTAATAAAGTTATATATAAGGTCTTATTATAAAGCTATATTTAAAAAGCTATTAGCTTTATAGTATTCTAAGTAAAAGAGGATTTTAGTATTTACCTCTCTCTCTATAGTTTTATTACTAGATTTAAATATTTAATCCTAGTTATAGTTATTAATAAATAGTTTTATATTAATAGGGATTAGAGGTTTTATAATAAGTTAATAATATAGAGTTATAATAAGAAATATATCTTAGTATTAATTAGCTAGATATAGAGGGACTTACTATTATAGTTTATAATAATATATTATATATATAGGTATAGAGCAAGCAGGAGGAAGTTATCTATTATAGTAGAAAGAGAGTAGCTATAGATAAGAGTCTATAAATAGAGCTCTATATAGTAGGCATAGTGCTTAGAAGTATATAGAGTGTATAGAGAGCAGTGCTAGTAATACTAAGAGCTTTAGAGAAGGTCTATACTATATAATATACCCCTCTAGAAATAGCAGAGCAGGCTATATAAAGTAGGCTATATATAAAGGTAATTCTAAATAAAAAAGAAGCTATTTATAATAAGAAGAGTAAGATATAGAGCTCCTTCTAGTTATTACTAAAAGGGGGTATTAGCTTATAGATATAGTTTATAGTATTATTACTAGAAGCAATATATTATGCAATAGATATAGTCTATAGTCTTATAATACTATAAGCTTTTACTTAGTAATCTATAGTATTATTACTAAAAATATTAAATACTAGCTCTTAGGTTATATATAGTATTATTACTAGAAATATTATAAAAGGGAATAATAATAAAAATAAATATAGTAAGGTAGGTTCAAAGGGGCTTTTTAGTACTCTATATTTATAAATAGCTTCTATTAGTTATAGTACTAACTAGTAGCTTAGATATTAATAATAAGAGTATACTACTTATCTATTTATATATACTCTTTAATATCTCTAGTATCCTCAGAGTTAATATAGTTATTTCTCTTACTAGTAAGTACTTTTTAGATATAGTAATACCTAAGTAGTAGCTACTTATAGTAGAACCTATAGAAGCACTTCTACTTTAAGTATCCTAGTAACTACTAAGAAAACTAGAGGTCTTTATTAATAAAGCGCTAGCTCTTAGTAAAGTATATAAAAAGGAGTTTACTATTATTAAAGTAGCCTATAAATAAGATATAAATACTATAATTCTTTAAGTAGTTCTTAATAAAGTAGTTATAGTTATAGAGAATACCTATAAATACTCTCTTATACTTAGTAAGTAGTTAAATAGATATCCTAGTTTACTTCGTAGCTAGTAATATAAGTTATATATAGTTTACCTAGTCTAAAGAGTAGTATATAGTAGTATTAAGAAATAACTTAATACTAAGAGTATTAATAATCTCTAGAGTATTATATATCTTAGTAATCTATAATATAGTATACTACTTATTATACTAATATATAGACTATATAATATATATATTAAGGCCTCTGGCCACTGCATAGGGATTTTACCTACTTTATAATAGACCTTCTAACTCCGCGCGGCGCCTCCTAATAATACACACAGCCTTTAGTCACAGTTAAGGAGTTATCTCTCGTATAGTGGCGTTTGCAGCACCTTGCTGGAAGGTTTACCTTTTAGGCGTTTTTCCCAGGCTATAAGAGCCTTAGTGGCCTACTTAGTCTAAATATAATTAGCCCTATTACTATTCTACTAGTCTATTTAGCTAGAGTATATATCTAACTTTATATAAGGGTTTGTTTACTAGTAGGAATATATAGAGTTGCTATATTATTATCCTTAACTAGTAGAGAGTATATATTAAAGTGCCTCTATAGTGTTTCCCAAATTATATCTATAAACTAGGTGATTTTGTTATAGTCTTTTCTATAGAGAGCTGCGTTATAAGTATAACCTTAATAATATATATATTAGGTATCTAAAGATATTTCTCTTATATAGTAGCCTCTATAAGACTAGTAGCTAGATGGAGATAATAGTAGAGGGTCTTTATAAGCTCCTAAATAGATATCTTAGCCTTATTATTATATATAATTTTAAGTTATATAGTAGTAAGTATAATAAGGTTAATAAAAGTAATAATAAAGTTAGATATATAGTAGTAACTAGTACTAGTCTTTTTATAGTTAGTAATAGCAAGCTTCTAGTTATAGTAATATATAGTATACTCTTTGTATATATTCTCAAGAAATACTAAAAGTAGTAGAGTAGACTTAGATAACTTCTTAGTTAATATATATATATTATAGTAAGTAGTTTAGTATATATACTATATTTAATACTTAGCTTCTTAATTAGCTTATAAAGTAGCTTATTAATACTTTATAGTATCTATAAGTATAGAAGGTTAGGTCTAGTCTAGTAATAATATATTAAGTATATTAAGAGATAGGTTAATATATTTCTATATATAGTACTAAGTAGCTTAGTAATAAAGAGTAAGCTCTTAGTAAGGCTAGTTATATAGATAAGCAAGCTTCTAAATAATAATAATATATTTCTATATATAGTACTAAGTAGCTTAGTCATAAAGAGTAAGCTCTTAGTAAGGCTAGTTATATAGATAAGCAAGCTTCTAAATAATAATAAAAGAGGTAGAGACTATTATAAATATATAGAGCTTTATAGTATAATATATATAGGTATAAAAAGAGTATATAAGATTAACTCTTTTATATCTATAGATAATAGTTAGGGATAAACTAGGTAATTAGTAAAG
Organism: Colletotrichum neosansevieriae; assembly: GCA_036785495.1. Taxonomy (NCBI): domain Eukaryota; kingdom Fungi; phylum Ascomycota; class Sordariomycetes; order Glomerellales; family Glomerellaceae; genus Colletotrichum; species Colletotrichum neosansevieriae. The sequence goes on from JAVHLV010000525.1 coordinate 11,372, forward strand.
CTAGGCTTTAACTATTATATATATAAATATAGAGTAAGTAGGAGAAAGTTATTTATTATAAAGGTATTAGTAAGCAGCGCTAAATATATACTAAACTCTTATAGAACCCTCGCGTATGTATACATACTTTAAAAGAGGCTTCTTTATACTATTGGAGAAGAAGCTAAGTTATACTTAATACACTACTATATATCTATTATTATATAAAGTTATTATTCTTCTCTAGTCTAGGCCTTTAGCTATACTTATACCTTTATAATTTTATAACTTCTACTTTATCTTAAGAAGACTGGCCTGGAATAATAGCTATATATCTAACTACCCGCTGCACTATTGCTAATACTAGCGCTAATAGTGAAAAATTTTCACCAGCCGTATATACTCTGCCCGCGCCCACTATAATAACTACTAATATAGCTATGCTCTTAACTATATCTATAAATATACCCTTAAGTAATACAGTTATTACAGAACTCCTATATATTATTTAACGCCAGGGTTATAATTATACAAACCTCCTGCGCGCTCTCGCTACCTATGCGCTAACTGCTGCGCGCTAATATAAGCACTCTCTAGCCTACTTCTATGCTACTCTTAAGGAGGACTCTACTTTTATATAAGTAGCAGATTAGCTTACTGCTATATAGAATATAAATAACCTCTATAAGGTCTCTAATAGCTACTATATATAGTAAGTACTTATAAAGATCTTATCTATACTTTAAGTATAGTAGTAAAACTATATCTCTACTCTTAGCTATAAAGCTATATAGACTAACCTTTTAGTATTTACTTACTAATTCTATATTAACCTAGCTCTCTAAGAGTAGTAACTATATAGCTTACTCTATAAGGCTTAATAGGGAGATTAGAGCCCTCTCTGCTTCTTTACTAAGTAGTTAGTATTACTATAGATATTAGGAATACTCTATAAAGATAGCTATATACTAGCCTTTTTATTCTTTTACTACCTAAGTCTATAGGTTTAAAGAGACCTAGAGTAGCAGCAGTTTAATAACTAGAAGCTACTAGATATAGCTATAGCTACTAAGAGAGCTTAGGAGATATACTATAAGTAGTGTGCTATTACTAAGATATTAGAGACTAAATAGCCTGTAAAGACTATATAGCTTAGAGACTATATAATATATAGTTATATAGAGTATACTATAGATAAGTACTAGAAAAATTATACTTATATTATTTACTTCTAGAAGGGGTATATAGAGGACTAGTGTTACTAAGTAGGTAGTAACCTAACACTAAAGACACTACTAAAGGCGTCTATAAACGCTATATAGATAATAAAAGAGATTGAGTATCTTAATTTATTAGAGAATAGATATTAATTAGAGACTATAGTTATAGTGTTAAAGACTATAGTTATATAGCTGCTATTTAGTATATAATTAGTATATCCTTAGTGTTACTAAGATATATAATAGTTATAGATATATATTAAGTTTATAATAACTCTATACTATATTTACTATAGATATATATTAAGTTTATAATACCTCTATTACACTATAACCTTTACTAAATGCGCGATAAAGAGGCACTAAAATAATAATATTTAATAGGTATATATTAAGTTTATAATAACTCTATTATATCACCACTTTTATTAAACGCACGCTAAATAAGCACTAAAATAACGCTAAAATAAGCAGTAATTAGATTATTAAATTATCACGGGATACTATTTAAATAAGCCCGCAGCTAAGCCTATAAGAGCTAATTTAAGCCTTAGAGACTAAGGCCTTAGAGAGGGGGGCAATTATAAAGATATTAGTAAGCAGCGCTAAGCGTGCGCTGAACCCTTATAGAACCCTCGCGCACGCACACACACTTTAAAAGGGGCTTCTTTACACTATTAGGGAAGAAGCTAAGTTATACTTAATACACTACTATATACCTATTATTACACAAAGTTATTATTCCTCCCTAGTCTAGACAAGTCTCTCTTAGTTAGAGTTAGATAGCTAGTTCTCTAGTTACTTAGTTTAGTATAGTTAAAGTTAATAGTTATATCTCTAGTCTTTATAATAGCTTTTATAGATCTATAAAGCAGTATTATTATTACTTAGTTATATTTTCTTCTATTATTTCCTTTAGAATACTAGGTTTAGTAATAGAGGTAAGGATATTATAGATTATTTAGTAATAGCTTTAGCTACTTACTATAGTATTATTATACTAGTTATTAATAATAATCCTTAAGCTATACTCCTATCTATAAGTTATATAGATAGTATACTTTATTATTTAAGCTTTTAACAGAATAGATACCCTTACTTTATACCTTCTTATTAAGGTAATTCTAGCCTTAAGTAGGCCTTAATAATATTAATAAGTATACTATAAGTTATTACAGTATTTTAGTATGTTTTGCTATCTCTACTAATAGGTTATTTACTATATACTAAGTAATATATTACTTTAGTATAAAGTTACTAGTAGTGTTAAATAGGCTTCTTCTTCAAGTATAAGTTATAATTCTAGGTTAAAAGTAATTTCTTATTAATAGTTATAAGGTTAATATTTATACTTAATTTATAGTAAATAACTTAAGCGTTTTAAGTAAAGGTTTTATAATAATTTAGTATATATAAATATAGATATTATCGGTTTCTAGTAGCTTCAAAAAATAGTAAAGTAGATATAGAGAGGGTAGATCTTAAGTTTAAATATAGTAATCTTATTAAGATAGATAATTCTATAGCAGGACTCTTATTATTAAGTTTATAGTTATAATACAGCCCCCCCACAAAAAAGACTATAATAAATTTACTTAGTTTATAGATATAATTTAGGAAACACTATAGAGGCACTTTAATCTATACCCTCTATTAGTTAAGGATAATAATATAGAAACTCTATATATTTCTGTTAGTAAGTAAACCCTCTAAATATTATAAAGTTAGACGCGCGCTCTAGCTAAATAGACTAGCAGAATAGTAATAGCACGGGTGATGCTGCGCTATATATAATAGGGCTAATTATATTAGGGCTAAGTAGGCTACTAAGGCTCTTATAGCCTGGGATCGCCTTTACTGAACCTTCTAGCAAGGTGAAAAACGGGACTCTTATTATATTAGCTTATTATAATACTTATATATCCCTTATCTATCTATTATCTCTTGTTCTTATTATTTAAGTAGTAGTAGTAGGTAATAAGTTTTATTAAGAAGGTTATTATTTTATAATAGATATAGAGGTATATTAAGGTCTTTAAGATAGATATTTTATAGATAAACCTCTCTTTCTTACCTTAATAACCTAGGTAGCATAAAGTAAATTTTTATATATACTAGATTATAAGATCTAGTATAGTAGTAGTTACTTTACCTCCTTAAGTAAGACTCTTACTAATCTATAGAAGTTAAGTTATATAAATATAAGGTTAACTACTAATTCGTATTTAATTTATACTAGATTATACATTATATAGAACTTAGAGCTCTCTTTATATATATATACTAAAAGTCTTAAGTTAATATATATCTATTTAGAGGTTTACGTAACTATATAGGCAGTAGTATTAAACTATATCTATATACTCTATAATAGGTTATATAACCTTATATATATCTATCTATTACAGTGCGTATCCTGCCGTATTGCGGATTATAGTATTAGCGCAACGCTAAGAGTTACTAATTAATATAAAGATAAAATCCTAAAGTATCCTATCTATAAGAAATACTACTAAATAACTAATTACAAGTATATAAACTTATTTATTAAGCTAAAGTTATATAATACTAATTTACTATTAAAAAAGATATATATTAAAACTAGAAATAAGGAGCTAGAGAATTCTATTTATTATAAGGTTTAAGTAAAGCTTAAGTAGGTAGTTAAGAAGTTAAAAGCTATATCATTAAATAATTCTTTATACTATTATTAAGACCTTTTCTAGAAGGTTTTTAACTTTAGTAAACGTAATAGTATACTTAAGTATTAACTATATTAAACTTAATTCTCTATACTAAGTTAAATAAATTTATAAAAAGTAAGAGCTATATTTTAGTAGAAAGAAGACGTATTTAAAGTTCTTAATTAGGTATAAGCTCTAGTAAGTTAGTTATATATATTATATACTCTTTATAGTATTTCTAGGCATTTAAGTTAAATCTCTTAATAATATAACTAAGAGCCTTAGTATATTTAGGTCTTTATATATTAAAGATATTAATAGTAGTTTTCTAATCTCTAAAAAGAGTAGCTTTATTATATACTAAGAAGTACTTACTTATCTTAAATAAAGTAGGAGCTATATTAGTATAGCTTAGTAGGGATTAATTCTTATTCTTATTATTAAGTTAGTTAATCTCTATCTTTACTTTCATTTAAAAAAAGATAGGTTTACTTAAGATATTACCTAGAAGTATGAAGACTTCTTCTATATTATAGCTAGGTATATAGCTAAAGTAAATATAATTTACCTTTTTCTCCTTCCTCTAGTAGCTATATCTATGAAATTTATTTAGAAAGAGTTTATAATAGGTATAGTATTACTTATATTTATAGATTTAATACTTAGGAGTATATCCTTATAATACTAAGATAGCTTATATAGATATTTCTTCTTAATATAATAACTCACTTAAGGGAGACCTTAAGTATTATATAGAAAGTATTTTCTTTCAAATACTATTAAGATCTCTTTATCCTCCTCTTAAACTAAGTAGTTAAAATCTTCTAAAGTAGCCTTTATTCATTATACTACTTCTAGAAACAAGAGGGAGAGAATGCTTCTATACACGTGCAAGCAGTTTAAGTCTAGAGTCAGAACACAGTACCTGTAGACACTCTAACCGTGTGCGGGCACATCGTTTAAAACAGTGGCGGCAAAGCCGCGCCGGAAACGCTCACGATGACTAGCGCACGCGGCATCCCGGTGGAGCTTGCGTCAGAGATAGCTCTCTCTACAGGCTCAGGTGACTTCTCAGACTCATCTGGCCTTGCGGCTTTGTTTCCTCAGCTTGACCTTTCAAACGAGGCGTGCATTAGGAATGATTTCGGTCGTTACATGAATACCTTCATGGGGTGCGGACAGGAGACTCTAAGGATGATGGCTGCTACAGGCACAATCCTTAGTGGTTCCCGCGCGGCTGACTTTTTCGTACCTGGCACAGCCTCCAACGCGTCAGATTGGGATTTCTTCTGTACAGGTAGAGCCGCCAGTCTCACTCTACTGGTCAAATGGATGGAGAAGAAGGGGCTCACGCTTTCACTATTAGGTGACGGGGCTAACATTTCGGACGACACGTACGAAGATCTCGAGGACGTTATAGTCAACGCGCATGGGACACACAAGGGATGTAAGACATCTGCTCAGGTTATATGGCAAGAAGCTGCCGACTTCAACGACATCATTCACCGATACGACCTGACCTGTGTCCAGGCTTACGTGTCCCCCTTTCTGGCAGTTCATATGAGGTATACACTGTCGATACGTGGGCTGATGTTCAGAACATTGCTGAAGAAAGAATCGCCTACAACTCCGCTGAGGGTGGACAAATTCGCATCGAGAGGCTTCAGGGAAATTGACAGTAAGGAGGCATGGAGTGAGGCAAATAGGACTGTGAAAGATCCATGGGCTGTAAAGTGACGGCAGAGATCCGTGGCTGACTCAGACTCATGTGTGCTGTTTCCTCGCGAGAAGCATTATGCTGAGTTCTGTTCAGACGACTCGGCCAACGTAGCCATAGCGGACCTGTTGCGTTTCTCGTGGAACGACTGCACTAACACCTCAGATAACAAAAGACGAAGGTTCTGCCTCCACTTATGCCCAGAACTGAGACCCCCGGACAGTCTGACGTTTATCAAACTGTTTTGTCACAATGTGCAGCGTCGCGTCCTGAATGGATTAGAGAGCACTGACGACACGGACGTATCTGACACCCCATTCGGCATGCGTGTATTCAATTCAAGTGGAGCCTCAATTCTAATCCCGCACATTCTGATGCCCTTGGGGAGAATGGTGGCAAATAACAGTGCAGAGGCTGTGTTCAAGAAAGAGTGTTACAGGAGTTTTGTTTCGATGCTCTCATGCGCTGCAGTTGACATGACGACGGATGAAATAATGAAGGTTATCTGACTTGGAGTGTCCCCGCTCTCTTTAAAACTCTGGGTCTAAGCACGTTACGCGACCTAAGCGCGTGGTTGCATAGCCAGCGGCTCGGAGCTCTATACTCCTTCATGCCTTCAGACTTCGCGTAGATACCTCCTGGGCAAGGGCAACGCAACCAGCAACGTTCCGTTGCGCCCTGTACCGACAAAATGTCTAACTGTATATCCTGCGGGTCGATTCTTCAACAATATGAGTACCAGTCCAGGGCTGCTGACGAAGGCCACAGGACAGTCACTGCATGTCCAGATTGCCCCGTGGATGCTTCTAAGCTGAAGCTGAGGGAAGACTCGAGGCAAAGGCCTAGTTGCTTTAGTTATCCCAAACCAGCGCTGTTCAAACACTCCAAGTCCTCGTTTGCATCGAAGTGTGGGATTGAGACTCATATGAGCTTCCCAGGCTCCAAGGAGGCGTACGTGAAGTGTAAGGTTAACGCGCGGGAGGTAAGAGCAAGACAGAGCGGTGTGACGCATGTGTCGCGTTACAGTGGTGTGCCTGCACCCAGAACGGAGATTGTAGGGCTGCATCAGTCGCCTGTGGCATACATGGTAGATGTTCAGGAGAGCTCAGGGTTTGGGTTTACTGTAACCACGTATTCTTTGTATGACTGCTCTTTAGCTCCGCACTCTGGAGAGTTTTTCCACGTGATGAATGTAAAGCCGCTAGGAAAGGTGAGAGGCTCATGTGTGTATCTTGCCGAAGATGTGACTCTAACAGGATCCTCATATAGAGTTGTAGGCATCCTTATGTCGCGAAGTGACCCCAAGCTAACACTCACGTTCCTCGGGAGAGCAATAGCGCACCCCGGGTGCGCCCCTGACCTGGTTGGAACCTTGGGCAGAGGACAACTGTCGCTTCTAACTAACCTAAGCCCAAGGGGCTGGGATGTGGAGGGCGCTACAGGGCATGACTATGTGTTTATGTTAAAGGTAGACAGGGAACGAAGATAGTTAGTGATAAGCGGTAATGTGTGCATTAGCGGAAGAAAGTTGAAGTCCATGAAAATATTGGGGTGGTTTATGCTTGAGCGAACGTCCATTCTGGAATTGTCTTCCTATATAGTAATAGATTGTGAGTATACCCCAAGCCGCGGGCACTATTTTATTAATATGCTGATAGATAGATAAGGAAAGCCCTTAGAACCTAGGAGGAGTCTCCTAGAGTCTCTAAATAAGTTTATAACCTTTTCTAAGTTTTATGTTAACCTCCTTATATATATTAGACCCTTTTTTTAGAGCACTGCTATAGTTATGCCTATAGAGGGCATGCTATGCAAGCTAGAGGATAGAGTTGTAGTAGGATATAAAGACTCTACTGCAGCACGTAAGATCAAGGACCTCAAGTCTATTAAGCTTGAGGTTGCTAAGCGTAGCGGCAGCTTGACTACTCTTGTTATATCTAACGGAGATGAGGTACTAATAGATATCTCACTTCCCCGCGGAGCCTCTATTAGAGATACAATAGAAGTCAGGTTGTCCAGTGATGCATCCACAGGTAGAATGAACGTACATAACTGTTTCAGGTGCGTGGACAAACATAAAGCTAATAATATAAGAGCAGTAGAGTTGATTCTTAGCATAATAAAGGCTTCCGTGGACAAGGGAGATATGAATAATAGATATAAGGCCTTGCGTTAGTGTAATGCATTAAAGGCTCACGTAAACTACGTTATAGAGATAATAGGATCAATAAAGGTAATTATTTTAGATATAGGTATAGGTAATAGATAGTTACTTAACTATATAGATCTCTAGAGTAACTCTATATCTAGAATTATAATTAAACTAGACAGGCTTAAGTATAAAAAGCTCTGCTATAGACTAGGTGTTTAGGAGCAACCCCCAGGAATTAAGCATATCAGGCCTTCTATTATAAGCCTTAAGCTTAGCAAGATTAGAGTAGTTATAGTTAACTATAAGCTTGCTAATATTCTATATAATAGAGAGCTATAGATAATATTAATATAAATAGAGGTTAGAGCTATAGTTTATATCTTTAGTATCTAATTATTATATATAACCTTATATATCTTAGAAAATAGTATAGAGTCTCTATATATAGATATAGATATATATATAAAAGAGTAAAGATAGATAGAGTTTTAATTAATTCTTATAGTATTATAATAAGGAAGATAAATATAAAGGAGTATATAGTTAAGTAGGGGTTTAATAAGAAATATATAGAACTACTAATAATAAAGGCTAGTTATAAGTTATTTATAAATATCTAGGATATATTTAAAGTTTTAAAAGAGAACTCTATATTAAATAAGAAATTTATAGAGATATATAAATATATGTTATATTTTAGACTAGCATAATATTTATAGTCTAAACTAAATATACTCTGCTAAATACTAGAGAGGGTAGTCTATATAAGTCTAGGCTCTATTAGTTCTTAAAACTCTTAGGGAAAACCTAGTTAAAGTAGCTACTAGTATAGATAGCCTAGATATATTATTATTAATAAGGTGTTCTTAAGACTAAGAAGGCTTTTAGAAGTTTAAGTATATATCCTAGTATTATAGAATTTAGAAGATATCTCTAATACTTAGGTAGACCTAATAGTTACCTTAGGTATATAAATACTCTATAGATTCTTTATATTTTCCTACTACTAGTGTAAAAGAGGCTGAGGGTTACTAAATTATTATAGAGAGGTGCCTTAGAGAAGTAGGCCTATCTTCCTTACTAAACTCCCTAAGTAACTATATAGTTAATATCTTATTATCCTTTAAAATACTTAGGTTGCTATATTTAGCCTTAGTATACTAGTCCTTATTCTAGTTATTTTCTATCTTTACTACTATACCTTTAGGGTTTATCTATAAAGGAGTAGCAGATAATACCCCTATAGAGTAGGGTAGATAATTATACTTATTCCTCCTATTAATAGAGTAGTAATAAAGTAATAAGAGGAATTTCTTTATAAAAGCACTATCTATCTACTTAAACTTACTTATAGATATTATCTTTATAAGATTCTTAAATATTATCTTTAGCTCCTCCTTTTTATAAATATACTTATTATATCCCTTGCTATTCCTCTTTGCTAAACTCTTTAAGCATTTGCACTTCTATAGTGCCTTAGATATAAATATCGATTTTAGTTATAATAGTTATAAACTTAAAGTTAAATAATAAGGTACTACTATAAATAGACTAATAGGCCTAAGGCTAAAGTATCTCTATAAATAATAATCTATAGTAAGTTAAGTATAACTCTATATTAAATTCCTTCTATAGTATAGTCTATACTAAGTTAGTCTCTAGAGCCTTATCTATATATAAGAGCTCTCTTCTATACTCTAGACTATAGTTAGGCTAGAGAGTTAAGTATATAAATCAATAGTATAGTCTACTAAATAGAAATAATATACTATTCTCTAAGCTTATTAATATAGCTATTATAGATATCTACTCTAAATATACCTAACTATAGATATATAGTGCCTTTACTATAATAATAGAAATAAACTTAGTAGTGCTCTACCTTATTATTCCCACTACCTAGTCTCTAATTATAATAATATAGTTCAGAGTTAGTTTTATATAGCGTAAAGTGGGCTTACTAATAGATTTAGCTACGTTACCTATATCTCTATATCTATTAATTATATATCTTAAACCTTTATATATATAGAGGGTCTTAATATACTTATATTAAGTTTATAGTTATAATACAGCCCCCATATAAAAAAGACTATAATAAATTCACCTAGTTTATAGATATAATTTAGAAAACACTATAGAGGCACTTTAACCTATACCCTCTACTAGTTAAGGATAATAATATAGAAACTCTATATATTTCTACTAGCAAGCAAACCCTTATATAAAGTTAGACATATAATCTAGCTAAATAAACTAGTAGAATAGTAATAGTATAGATAATACTATCCTATATATAATAGAGCTAATTATATTAGGGCTAAGTAGGCAGGCTACTAAGGCTCTTATAGTAATATCTTTACTATCTTTAGTAAGGTGCTGTAAAAAACGCCTAAAAGGTAAACCTTTTAGTAAGGTGCTATATATATAAGAGATAACTACTTAAACTTCTAAGAGGTTCTTATAGCTAGAAGTATAAAAAGCTCTACTATTATAAATAGGGTTTTATATCTATCTCTCTTCCTTATCCTTATTCTATAACTTATAATAAATCCTCTAAGATATTAATATTATACTTAGTATATTAATATACTAGGTATATATAAGGTATACCTATTATTACTAGTAATGCAAACCAGATTGCTATAGGGTTTAGTATTAATATAATTAACAAAAACTCCTCCTTCTTTAACTAACCTAAACTATATAAAGAGTATATTATTAATATAGCCCTTAAGAAAGCTTACCTTAATATCTCTATAGGGGATACCTAAATATATAATTAAATTATATATAAATAAGTAAATATAGTATTAAAAGTTAATTAGGTTATTATATACTCTATCTATTAGCCCTTCTTTAAATAGGCCCTCTATAATACTAAGGCAGAGGCAGCTCTATAGGGGAATATTAGTGAGTATACCTTGCGCTAACTAATAGAGAGAGTATTACTAATAATAGCATAGCTATTAGCAGATAGTAAAGCAGTAATAGAGATAGTATTAGTAGCGTGGGTAATAAGTAAGAGAATAAGTTAACAGTTTAGTAGTCTGTAGTAATTAAGTAATTAAAAACTTATTATTATTAAACTGTGAAGTTAAGGATTATAAGGATATCTAGTGAGATAGATATATATAAGTATAGCTATAGTTAAGAGAGGTGGTTAGTAAGATTATATAACTAAAGGCTATATATATTATCAGGAGGTGTAGCATAGAGTTAGAAGGTCTATTATAAAGTAGGTAAAATCACTATATAGTAGCTAGAGGCCTTAATATACTTATATAAACTATAAGTTATATATAGTTATCTAGCTATATAACTATAATATTTAGATTTAATATTTCTTAGTCTTAACTCTATATTTAATACTTATGCTATATTAAATATCTTAATTCTAGACTTATATTATTCTATATCTCCTTAACTATAAAATCTTTAATAAACTTTTAAAATACTATCTAACTAAACTACTATAGAACTCTTACTATATATAGCTATAGTATTAAGGCACTATAATAATATAGCTTATAGTATCTACTACTATATATAACCTATATTTAATATATACTAGCTTCTTTAACTACTTTATAACTATATACTTATACTTACTATTAAGATAAGATACTCTAAACGCTATACTATATATTCCTCTTCTAATAGATATATATATAGCTACTATAGAGTATATAATAAGAAGCATTTATGCTCTCCTATATTTATATATATACTACTATAGAGTATTTTAGGAGCTTAAGACCTTTAAAAGGGCTTAATACTATTAAGTACTATATTAATTAACCTTAAGGATATAGATATTAAACCTATTATATACTATAGCTAAAACATAATTAACTATAATAGTATTATAGAGAAGAGTTAGTTTTATATTACTATAAGCTATAGTATAACTATATAGTAGCTAAAGGTACTAGTAGCTAGTATAGATATTTATTATTACTTAATCCCCTCTTCTTATTATTTTATCTATATAGGTAGTAAGGTCTATAGAGATAGTAAACTAGACGTCTATCTTACTATACTCTACTTTACTACCCCTTATATATTATATTAGTATTCTTATTATATTCTTAGTTATATATCTATAAAAAGTAAAGTAATACTTATAGATTATTTAAGTCTAGTTATATACTCTTATAAAACCTAGAGTAGCCCTAGTAAGCTTAAGAGAACTTTCTACTCTATAGATTCTATATATCTTATTAGTAGAGCCTTCTATTATAATAACCTCCTTATTAAGGTTATATCTATCCCCAGCGCCTATAATACTAATATTACGTATTCTAACTAACTTTATAGATTTATATATCTCATAAAGCTAACTATTAGTCTATCTATATATAATTAAAAATATTATAACTACTATATTAGGAACTATAACTATACTATCTTTAGTTATTGCTTAGGGCATATTCTTATATTTACTAACTATAACCACGCCTTTCTAACTATATTCTGTAGATACCTTATCTCCTATCTAGAGGTACTAGAAACTCCTTATACCTACTACCTACTTACTGTTAAGGGTTCTAGTCTTTTAAAACTAACACTCTACTAGGCGTTCTACCTAAGGTATATATATACTTTCTATTATAACGTGGCGCTATCTATTTAGCTATATAAAGATAATCAGACTTATATAGACTCTTCTACTATATATAGAGATGCCTATATATATAGAAACCCACCTTAGGCATAAAGTCTCTATATAGTAGAGAGTATTTATATAGAAAAATAGTACTAAACCTACTATTATCTAGATACTTTAATAAGATATATATTAAATGTTTATAGCTTAGCTTATTATTAAGATAAAGCACTATTATATCCTCTCTAGGAAGGTAGTCTACTAAAATATTTGACTTATTAAGCTCCTATATAATATTAATATATATATCTATAGTTATAAGGGGCTTTAATAAATAACAGGAAGAGATAGTAGCTATAGCTAGATAAAAGGCAGATATATAGCCTATAGTATCTAGCTAAAGAGATAGAGAGTCTTAGTAGTCTATTACTAGCTAAATACCTATAGAGGTTAAAGTATACTAATATATAGACTCTTAATATATTAGGTCTAGTAGTATAGATAACTAGCTTAGAATAATATAAGGGTCTAGGGGAGTATACCCTAATACTATTACCCTATCCTCCCTCACTAGCTTTCTTTACTATTACTCTAGAGGACATAGATAGTGCATAGGTTCTTATAGCCTTATTAACATAAACGCTGAATAACGCTAAGCCTGAAGACAACAGGAGCCTATGATATATACACATGCGTCTAATTGATCTTAAGCTAGTCTTATAATATACGCTGTTACACAAGTTCACTAAGTACTGATGCCAGGAGTTCCTCTGCTAGAGCTTACCACCCGCTTTAATCCTCACACATTCCCCAAGCCAGAAAGAATTAACATAACAGACGCATCTCTCCCCACTACAGGCAAGGGCACTATCATCATAGTTACAAGCCCTGACTCATTCAACAGCATAGAACTGGAAAGCCTTAACATAAAGGAAACCACCAGCCGCAAGCAGAATCCTTTGAAGCGGTACTAGAAGGCGCACCTGAAGTTCAAGAAGAATGGCAAGATGGCAGACAGCCTGCATATCAGTAATATCAGGATCCCATACTTTAACAATAAGGGGATGAAGTATGGAAGTTCTAAAGACAGGTATCTATATATATGTTTCGATTTGTATATCAGGGAGGGAATTGTGAAGCTGGTCCAGCAGAGAATAGGTGGTGTAAGAACCGCTAGTGGTAATCTTATGTCTACCCAGGCTGAGTGGTGGCAGAATATTAACTCCACTAACAAGACTATAGGCATGCCAAATAGTAACGTCATGTTTGCGCCCAAAGATGTCAGGCATATTATGGACAGCACTAGCAATAGAATTGTAGCTAACAGGGAGTTCTCATTCTTCGTTAAGTCTAGCAGGGACAAGAATATAAAGATCCCCATAGATAAGCGTCCCCCTTGGTCTAAATCAGACGAGTGCATGCTCTCAGCTGACGTTATTAGAGCGTACATCAACTCCATTGATGTAGACGTTCCCATGCCTGAGCGCAAGTTAACCACATCTGGCCTCAAGGCTACTAGACTCTATAAGACTGAAGTGACTCTGGACGCAGTCTTTGCTAAGCTTGCTGAGTTGGGGCTCTGAGTGCATGGAGCTGTTTACATCACTCTGAACTTTAGTGTGTTTTTAAAACTTTGCAATATTGCTGCTTCTAGCACCCATAATGTCTGACGACCTCGATGCACAGGTTAAACGCCACACAGGCCACTTGGCCATTCACACCTTATCTAAGCCCATCATTGGTTACAAGGGCAAGACAAGTATGCCTGCGCGTGATGATTATATCTATATCAATTCAACTTTCATGAGACTGCTTCTGGAGACTCCTCCGTCAGAGAGGGAGCCTGAGATAACCATCTGTGTGGCAAAACGCGTAACTAAGCAGAACATGAAGACCGCAAGACATATGCACCTACCCGTTGTGCTCGCAGTTCTCTGCAGCTCAGGCTGTGAGGTGAGCCATAAGAGGTTTAAACACGTGGACAGAGAGTTCATGCTGAATATATGGAGTTTTCTTCATACTCAGTCTGTGTCGTCCTCAGACCGTCTTTTGTGTTTACTTAAGTCTTTTATAGGCTCGAGGTTGCGGGAGGGGTTTAAACATGCTTACCCTCACCCTAAAGCCCAGGCGCAATTACAGCCTCCTAGACGAGATGTGAGGTCAAGAATAATAACTGGCCCATAGAGGGATATTACTAGCTCTCTGTCTAGATCACACTTATCATACAGGTATCTGAGGCTTGAGGACGCTCTGATGAGCGCTATTTTAGGCGCTAGAGTACAGTGTTTAGGGGTTGAAGGCTTGTGGACCTATATATATCCTGGAGGCTGAGGATGAATGCCTCCTAGATAGCTGACTGTGAAATGTTCATCATAGCCTGTCTAAAGGACTCACAAACTCTTTGGGCTTCCAATAGCTTGCCCTAAATCCTGAATTCCTCGTTATTCATAGGGAGCATGCACATACTCTTGTTAGCATGGAAGTCAGACGTGCCCGCGCGCGGTGCGCGGGTGAGCTTGAACGACCTCATAGAGTCAGAGCTCACCATTACAGCGTCGTCGGGAACGTAGTCCTTTAAAATTTCCAACGCTCTCTTCGTATGAGTTAAGTACCTTGTCTTGCAGTCACTAGTCAAGACATATATAAACCGCATGCCCATAGCATTAAAGTGAGACTATGAAGCCTCAGTAACAAGGTCGCATGCGTCTATGAGGTATGGAGCCATCCTCCCCGCCACTTTACACTTCCTTACACACATACTAGGTAGACTCATTCTTGAGTTTCCACTTTTCTCAACCATGCTTGGATATTTGCTCATAAGCTGTTGGAAATGCCTTGCATCTAAGTGAGCCGTGCACGTAACCAGTTCGGGCTGTATAAATGAGAGTCTTAACACGCTACCTTGCTCGTTTGCCCACACGCACATTGTGAACACTCCTCTCGACGTCGACGTCGGAAACGTGTGATCACCACATAACCCTGTTAGGACTCCTGTTAACATTGACACCGACGGCGAAGGGAGGCCGCAAGTAAGTTGTCTCGTATATACTGTCGCACTTCACATCCTGAGTGGAGTGGTCAGCTCTGTCCGAGCGCTTCCTCAGCGTCTCTTGGCTAAGCGAGCGTTGCTTTGTAGTGCTTCGTGTAGATAACATTGTCGGCGGTGAGAACAGCAACGATGTTGCTAGCGTCACGCCGCAAGATGTCATCCACCGAAAGTGACATCCTGCAACTTGCAGACCTTGACGCGCAGGTCAACGACTTGGCACGCCAGTACATAGCTAAGAAGGAAGGCGAGCGAATACACAAGACGGCTAACAAGATAAGGGATGCTTCAGCATACATAGGGGTCGAGATACTAGTCACGGTGCTTATTTGGATAAGGTCCGCAACAGAAGAGATGGTCAAGGCTCTCAAGGACTTCGAAGAGCAGAACACAAGGAAGCACAAGCAACTATGCACACTGCTCATCGCTATGAACAAGAGCGCGAACAAGGAGACACGAAGTAGGGAAAGCTCGTACCTCAGGGGACGAGAAGTCCACCTCCACTACGCTGATGTAAGGATATCCAGTGGTGCTCATCTCGTGGGTGCATGTATGCTCCAGCTTTGTTCCGTCCTCGACAGACATGATGGCACACCAGACGCGGATGTAGTAATGATGGGGATCAAACAATGGACTACGGTTTGCAAGCTTGTGCTCTCAGTCGATTCCAAGAACACTACCCCGTCCGGAACGGTCACACCCCCCAAGCCTTCCTCCCATGAGTTTACTAAAGCAGCAGCCATAGTCTGTTCTATCGTCCCGAACAAGACGACTATGTGTGAGGTAGGACATATAAACGAACTCATACGGTCGTGCCCAGCGACTGCGGGCTGCATGTTCTCCGTCGTCGGGCGCGTAATGAAGTGTCCTGGAATAGTCTCGTCGGAACGTTACGTCAAGCTTTCACGGCTCGCATATCCATACGTGAAAGATGACTTGACGTTTAACCTTAAAGACACCCTTGCTTACATCCCTCACCTCTTCTTGTGGAGCAGGTTTTAAAGTTCAAGCACGCGGATAAACAGGCATACGTCAAAAATATACTGGAGGAGGGACACAAGCCAGGGAAGTCACTGGCGCTAATTACGAAGTCGCAGCCTAAGTAGACAGAGTCTTGAGAAGTCTTACAAGGGCACTGTCCATATCTGCATCGCTCAGCTCGCCATACCCTAAAACTTCATCAGGGTCCTGCGCTGACTTTACTTCATTCGCAAACTCCACTAAGCTTGGGCTAACTGGCTTGCCCTGCGTTGCAGCTGCCATCTCTGTAGCTATGCCTTTGTTCCACCCCATGGAGCAACACAGACTGTCTACAAATATAAGAGTAGGTAGAAGAGCATGGTTAACTCTGCACACCTAAGGTGGTTGTATGCTACCACTAGAAGCTAAGTCAGCCACAGAGAGGCGCGCGTCCTCGCCTTCGTCCTCTTCTGCAAATCCTGGAAGCCTTACAGGGAGTAATGGCGTTCTAGGCTGTGCAGGAACGGAGCTGGAGGGCGTCATCACAGCTGAAGTGGTATCAGAGGTATGTGTAGAGTCTGTAAGGCGTTGGAGTTGTTGTTATCACTTGCAAAACCTCTGAGGGAAAGAGCAACACTAGGGGAGCTATACTTAGAGGAAACCTGTGATGCAGTTCCTGTAGTTATTGTCCTCTTGGCCATCACGGGGCGAGCCACTTGACCAGAGCGTGAGGAAGGGCGGGGTGCGTTTAATGGAGCTCTGGACGCGGCGATAAGCAGCTGGGCATTGCATTTCGTTACAGCTTTAGCGTGAGTCCTTAGGCCCGATATTATGTTGTTAATAATACCTCTCGCGTTTTCAGGCGTGAACTTAGAGGGGCAGTCATGAAGCTCGAGCGCCTTAGCAAGCTGATTGGCGAGGCTGATGTCGGCGTTTGCCATCTCTGTTGAAGGGCTGTCTATGGCTGGGTAATCCTTAAAAGGAGCTGATGGCTGAGTTAGAGTAAACTGAAGCAGACTTGTAAGGTACGTAAGCGCGCCTTTATTTTTGCTGGTGATGCGGCGGGACCTCAGGTTGCTATGGTGATGTGAGAGCGTAGCTAGATTCACTATAGTTCTCAAAACAGCCTTATGTCTATGAGCGCCGAGGTTAGACAGGAGTTGCCTTACTGTGCCGGTTGCAGGGTTACCTATGGACACTATTGCTATCTTGGATCCAGTGGGCGGGCTGATGTTCACTACTATCGCTTTCACGAGGCGTTGGAACTTCAAACGTTCATGCATTGAGCTCGATTCTATAAACGAGGTTGAGTGGCAGACGTTGAGAAGAACAACCCTGCTTGGCAGATGCTTCTAGCTGTCCCTGAACCACTGCTCTATGCCCTCTTTATCTATGTTTTTGCAGAAACTTGACAGCAAGCTTGCGGACCCCTGTGTAGCTGGGGTGGGACGAGACAAGGCAGGATTGTATGATATAGATGAGAAGACAGGTGCGTGTATGTGTCAGATTGTAGGGTCCGGAACGCGCAGTGCGAGTTGGGCGCGACGTTAGTCCGGCTCCGCGCGCGGGCCCGAAGCGGCCCGGGCGCGCTAACTGTAACCGGGGTGTGTATAGGAAAAAGGGGTTAGGATATACTTAAATAAAGATAAATAGGTAGAATTATATATATACTATAGTACTATAAATATATATAAAATTATATATAATTTAATAATTAATAGTTTAATATATACTATATTACTATAAATACTACTCTAAGAACCTTAATTATAAAATAATAACTACTATAACTATTTTTCAGCTATATAGATATAGTAACTAGATCCTCTAGATTAACCTCCTATATATAAAGGTATTAAGCCTTAAGCTATAAAATAGTATTAACCTATATATTACTATTCTAAATATAGATAGTATACTCTAAAGCTGCTTTAGAGATAAGATTATAGAGCTAACTATTCTAAATATCTATAACTACTTTATAAATAGTATAGTAAATAGTATAATAGTTATATTACTAAGCGATAATATAACTACTATATATATTAATATAATTATAGACCTATCTAAGGTAAATTATAAACTATACTAGGTATACTAAGTAGATTATATATTTAGAGATAAGCACTATAAAGTATATAAAAAGCTATTTATAAAGTATAATATAGAGAAATAGCTTATAAAGTGAGAGAAGGCTATTACTAAAGCATAGACTAGTAGCTTTATATAAGTAAAGAAGCCTAATTAGTAGTTTATAGACTTTATAATAGCTCTTAGTAATAGCAGTTTAGATATCTAGATCTATATATACTAAATAATAGTATAATTATATATAAATACTAGCTTCCTTACTATAGAAAATATACTAAAAGATATCTAAGTTACCCTTAATATATTTAAAATAGCTAATCTATATACTAAAACAGACTAAGAAGTATTTAGCTCTACTATATTAGAAAATAAAGAGAACACTATATCTAAGAATAACTTAAAAGTATCTAAGAAATAAAGGCTTGCTAAATACTAAGTATATAGAGGAGAGTAATTTATAGTACCTAAAGGCTATAAAAGAGTATCTATAACTATATAAATAACTAATACAAAAAGCCTCTACCTAGCTTACTATAGCTACTATCTATTAGCTAAGTACTAAATTATATTTAAAGAGCTATATTTAAAGTATCTTTAGAGATATAAATCCCTCTACTACTTAGTAGAGAAGTATATTAATAATAATAAAGAGTTTATAAAGTATATTTATAAACTTAAACTAAGTAGTAGATAGTATATAGAGAATAAATAACTATATAGCTACTATAGAGAAACCCTTAAGTCTATATTTTATATATAGCTAAATAATTACTAACTTTATAACTTTAATATTCTAGACTTTAGAATAATAATATATATATTTAATAATACTTTATAGTTTACTATACTTACTAAAGCAGCTCCTAGTAACTTTCTATAGATAGATATATATTAGATTTCTATTAAGAAATATAGTATAGTTAATATGAAAGTAAAAGAGTATAGTAGAAGCATAATATATCTATAACTATATTATATAGCACTCTGCTATAGATTTATAAGTAACCTTATATTGCTTAGAAAGCTATACTAATATAGTATTTAGTGAGATATAAGCTTATAAAATAACTATCTTTAAAGATTAGATTATACCTACCTCTATATATTAGATAAGAGGTACTACTAATAGGTTCTTAAGTATAGAGAGACCCTAGGGGGTACCCTACTATATAATAAAGAGAATAAGGTTAGTGCTATATTTCTTATAAATACTTAGTAATCCCTAACTAATTATTACCTATATATATATATAATATAATAATAAAGTAATAATCTATTTATAGTAGTACTATAATATAGTATTAGTATCTTAAATACCTAGGCTTAGAAGCTATTTAATACCTCTTAAATAGTATAAAAGGAGTCTGCTTTACCTAAGGGGGTAAGTTTATTATAATAATTAACTATAATATTTATAGTATAGATAAAATCTATTACTAAGTATAATAAGTACTATAAAAGTCTATTAAGTATATAAAGCTAGGTAAATATATTATACTAGACTTCTATAATTATAATAAAGAATATAAAGGATATTACTTAGTGTTTTTTATAATAGATTAGTCTATAGTATATACCTAGAACTTCTACCTTATATAATAAGATATAGATAAACTCTTTATAGTAATTAAGAACTACTTAATAATACTCTTAATATAGTATAGAGTATATATAAAGGTAATTAAAACAAACCTTAAGCTTATAAAGTATCTATATATTATTACTACTATTAAGGTATAAAATCTCTACCTTAAGCCCTCTATTACTAATACCTAAGTATAGAATAGTAGAGTAGAATAAGTTAGTGCTATAATTAAGGAGTATATAAGAGCTATAGTAATAGATATAAAGCTACTAGATATACTATAGCCTGAGATAATAAAGTTATCTATCTATCTATATAATATATATTTATAGTAATAAGAGACTAGTAAACACTCTATAAGCTATTCTATAAGCATTTCTAGGTAAGTAGGTTTACTAATTATATATACCCTAACCCCTTATATCTATATATCTATAGCTATAAGGTATTTACTATAATAAAGAAAGCTTAACTTAAGTAATAACACTATAAGAGGATTATACTATATATATTTATTAACTTTCTAATAAGCTATATATTTAGTAACTCCTTTTATATATAGAACCTGCTATATATAGAAGTATTTACTATATATAATATAATATTTAATAAGAAGAAGTTTTTTAAT